>JAGFPH010003500.1:71813-83186 GCA_018207615.1 Philaenus spumarius
AGGTGATCCTGAAATTATATTGGTGGTTGGGACCAGTAAAATTACTCACATTTTGGTGATTGGGCTCCTAAAATTGTATTAGAGGTGGGGACCGTATAATTATTTTGGCTGTAGGAACCAAAAAATTATATTGGTGGTGGGGACCATATAATAATATTGGTGATCGAGGACCCTCAAATTATATTGGGGGTGGGTACCGTATAATTAATTATATGGGTGGTGGGGACCGTAAACCATTAAACAAATTTAATTTTAAGGGTAGTTATCCCATTTCATTACTTTCACTTGAGTAATTGAATTGAAAACTGATTTTTATATCACTTAAGAATAATATTAAACAAATTTAGCTGTATAGCTTAAAGGAAGTTAGTTCAATTTATATTTATTCTATAGGGGTAGGAAGTTCCTCCCCCCTCCGAAATCCCTTACGTGGATTTTAAAGCTTTTATGGTGTTTTACGTTTTGATTGATTTTGGAGGAACAACACGGACTATAAGGTTACTTATAGGAGGTTGGCGTGAAAGCACGCAATGCATTGTGTATTAAAAGTACTCCCAATACTGGAGTTGGCGTGCGAATATATTTATTGTATAGGGGTAGCTACCAAATTTTAATCTCTTTGATTCTAGTGATCGTACTCTCTAAACAATCTTGGTATTAACCAAAAATTATTTTTCAACATATTCGCTAAATTGTTCTAGTTAATTTAATCTAAACATACATTTATACACTAAAACCAAGCCAATAGCGAAGAATTGCCGGGTCCACTAGTCTTTTATAGCAGTTACTCGACGCCTTCACGTTTTATTCCGGGAACTCGGTTAGTTAATATTATAACGTTTTTTCCAACGCCATTGTTTAATGAGACAGTTCATACGAGACATCCTGTACATAACCACAGTTACGTATATACGACGTATAAATAACAAATTCCAGAGCGCGCTAGTGCGCCTTAATGTAGTGTTATGGGCGGACATAAATCTACCGTATATGGAACCGAGGGATAAATCCTTGTTCGGTAACTTAGCTAAGATATCTGTTATGGTTAGAGAAGGCTACCGGGGAAGCACGGAGGGATAGTCGGTTCGTTTGATAGATAATGTTGGTATTAAAAATCTCTTTAGAATAATATTAGAACACATTTTCGTAGAAACTGTAAAGAAAAGCCGTTAGTGGAACTGGTGGAAGAGGTATATACTTTCCACTAACTGTTTCTCTTCCCTCTCATTTGCTTCGTCTCTTTATCTCTCTCTCTCTCGGTAATCTTTATCTCTCTTATTTTAATGTTAAGGTGAAGTCTGAGTAATTACAGGGTGTTCCTTGAGAAGTTGGCACAACTTCATTACACGATAGAGGACCTAAAAAAAAGCAAAATTGTTCATATGAACACCTTTGTTTTCCAGATATCCGCCATTTTGTTTTTTTAAAGAAAATAATTCATATCTAGAGAAATGTACGACATATACACCGCTTTCTAATGTGACTCGTCCTTCAATCGGACTAGTGGATGTTTACCTCATCCTTAACACGTTCACTGTTACGCAAATTTCGTATTTGCTATGCTAGGAGCTGACCTTTTATTAGCGAATTTCCATAGGAAAAATGAGCTATTGCAGTGGCCCTTATGGTAAGACGCAAGGTCGGGAGTAGCAAATGAGCACCGATCATGGTCCCTAGAACACGTTTTTGGGTGTCATTAAAATTCATATATATATATATATATATATATCTATATATATATGTATATATGTGTTCGCACTCTAGCGGCCGCATTTTAAGTCCGATTTGGTTCAAATTTGGTACACATGTTGGTTGTCTACGTCGCTCGGACGAGTTCGTTAGCCAAAAAAATCCAACAACCGGAAGTACGTTTTTTGACCGGAAATAACTATTTTTTGACATTTTTACTACGAGAATGAAATTGTTTTAGAGTGTTTTCTAAAAATATAAATGTAGGATGTTATTCTGCACATTTTATTTTTTTACGCGACCTTAGAGCTCGCTTGGTTCCCCCAAAATCGATCAAAACGTAAAATACCATAAAAATACCCGGTTCAAATCCATGTGGTGGATTTTACCGTGGGGTTGGCTTGCGAAGCACGCAATGCATTGTGTATTGAAGATACTCCCAATACGGGGGTTGGCGTGCGAAGCACGCAATGCTTTCTGTGTTAAAGAAACTCCCAATTTTCGGAATGGCGTGCGAAGCACGCAATGTTTTGAATATTGAAGACACTCCCAATATGCGGATTGGCGTGCGAAGCATTTTGCAGCTATTCAGCACCGTTGTGAGTAGACTTATTTCCCAAATTGTTTGTTGAAGCCCTAAAACATAGGCCTATAAATTTAATTTTGGAAATTTGCTCAACTCACACGTCAGCGGTCCAGCTCCGTGTCGAATTATTTTTTATATGTATAGCCTAAATTGGTGCAAATTACTTTATTTTGAATTTTTGAACCTTTCTACGTAATAATCACTAATATTTTAAAGCGAACGCACATGTGCGTCCATAGCACAAAGGCTTAAAATTAGCGGGAGAAGAACGCAATGCTCTCTTTATTGAAAATAGTGCCAATACGGGGGTTCTCGATCGAAGCACGCAATGCACTGTTTATTGAAAATACTCCCAATGCGGGGGTTGGCGTGCGAAGCACGCAATGCACTGCGTATTAAAAATACTCCCAATACAGAGGTTGGCGTGCGAAGCACGCAATGCTCAGTGTATTGAAAATATTTTCAATACAGGGGTTGGTGTGCGAAGCACGGTTTATTGAAAATACTCCCATACGCAATGAAGCACGCAATGAACTGTGCATTGAAAATACTCCCAATACCTGGGTTGGCGTGCAATGCACTGTGCGTCGGCCGCTTCTCATAGTATTCAGTGTCAAGCTCACATGCGCGTCCTTAGCTGTGAACGTTGCAGAGATGTACCGGGTACTGATGTTTCTAGTCGGGTTAGTAGCGGTTTGCTCCATGTTTCGCGCCGGTATCTGTATACACATTTTTGGGATGTGGTGCGCCTATAGAAGTTTACACTTTAAAAACAAAACTTTTGATCAATGGAAAATTAAGAATTTTCAATCCTATGTTTATGTGAACGTTTTTCTTTATTTTCACTAGTAGAACACGTCCTGAAAGTTTCTCAGTTTCTTTCTGAATCACCCTGTGCACACATTGATTGTAAAAGTTTATAAAATTTCCGAATTAACTCCGCGCGCCAAATCTCAGTGAAATCTAGCATTGGAAACTGACAGGCAACTTTACAAGTTTGGTCGATGACTTTTCCAATAAACGTCAAGATTGAGAAGTAAGGGTGGGGGGGGAAGGACTTAAAATGGAAAACTTACATTAACGAGATCAAAAGGTGGGAAGAAAGTCTTCGAGCAAGCCGGATGGGAGGTATTATACACCTCTTTATAATTAATTGGGAACGCGGCGGTTGTTTGGGTGTTTTCCTGCAATGCCTCGTTTATGATGAAGTGTAATCTGGTTTTCTTATTAATTAAGAAGCGGTTGCTGCCGGTTGAGGATTAAAGTGAGGGAACAGTCCTTAAACTGTTCGAAATTCATGTCAGTTTTTATCTCACTATCACTACCTCGATCTGGGAATCCGGTGTTTCTCTACTGGCAGGCCAGTTTTGGATTATTTGAGAGAAGTCTTTGAAAAATCTTCAAAACGGTAATTTTGAAGCTAAATTAAATATAAGGTTTTAAGTTTAAGACAGGCATAGAAACCTACAGACTGACATACAGGCAGACGTTTTGTAAAAAACACTTTTTTGGACTCAGGGGGTCCCAAAACGGATATTTTCACAAAAATCTCAACATCGATTTTTTTTGCGATCACTATACTTTTTCTATACTATAGTATAGTGAGAAAGTAAAATTAAAAAACTGGTTTCATTTCGTACATTGTTCTGTTTGTTGACGGACTAGAATAAACACCTTTGGAGCGATAAATTAGTTTTAGATCTTCTGACAAAACATAGGGCGTGACATCTAGTCCTGTAATATTGCTAAGTTATAATATTTTCGCTTCTTTCATAAAAAGTTCTCCCTTACACTCAAATATATGTCTAAATACGCAAGCAAACGGGACCAATCCTATACCACTTTCCAATTCTCCACTACTGACACAGTAATTCAACTCGCCCTCTCCGAAGTTTCCACTTTTAATGTCACCGTGCTCAAGTAATCGATACCCTATACAAGTTTAATACACCACTTGTCCAATATACGTCCGCTATCGATAAACGTGATCGTAAAATATCGATTATTCGCCCCTTCACGAGTGTTCCTCTGATGGAATCAAATCTATAAATGTATGGGCCGTCGTAAAAAGCGTCGTAAAATAATTTCACAAACGTGAAAGAAAATATTAACGGCGCTAATGGAGTCTTAAAGTGGGTGAAAGATGAGTTTATCTGTATTAAAAGGGACTAATATAAAGCCATTAGATGTTAATACCGTTAATTTAGACCGGGAGGGAGTTTAACGGGGGTAATTTACGATTCCCTTTGCAAACTGAATTCATTAGTCGTTTGTATACGGTGTGTCCGAAAATTTCGAAACAGTTGGATTTACTGCTTCTGATAAATTGATGAAAATGATATATATACCTATAGTCTTGAAGGAATGCTGGGTCTTGATGGTTTTAAAATTGTGATAACATCTGTCATTTTTTGGAAAACGTTTATTCTGTACTAGTAAGGGTATCCGAGAAATATTGGGTAAATATTGAGAGTTTATGGACTCAAAAACGCGTTGTGAGTTTCGTCAAAATCAATCTATGTTTCCCATTTAGGATTGCACAGATGAGCAGCTAAACGCCGGAAAGCGCAAAACCTCTAGAATCAGAACAGGATGTCCTTTCGATGGTCCATAACCGTCTAGAACATTCTAGAAAATTATCGATCCTTTTTAAGATTCTATAACATTCTGGAACATTTTACAACATTCTCGAACATTTTGAACTATTCTGGAAAATTTAAGAACTGGAACAGGAAGTCCCTTCGATGGTCCAGAATCGTCTGGAACATTTTAGAATATTATCGAACCTTCTGGGAGATTCTATGATATTCTGGAGCATTTTACAATATGCTCGAACATTTTGGAGTATTCTGGAACATTATAGAACCGGAAAAAAGCCCCTTCGATGGAAACTTTTTTTTTGAAACCATTATCGAAATTTCTGGAATATTTTATAATATTCTGTGATACTTTACAACATTCTGGAACATTCTAGAACCGGAACAGGAAGTCCTTTCGATGGTCCAGAACTATCTGGAAGATTCACAAAATTCTCGAACTTTCTGAAAGATTCTACAACATTATAAAAAATGTACATTTTCCAATATTGTAGAACTTTCTGTAACATTCTAGAATTGGAACAGGAAGTCCCTTCGATGGTCCAGAATCGTCTGGAACATTTTAGAACATTATTGAACCTTTTGAAAGATTTTATAACATTATGGAACAATTTAGACCATTCTGGAACTTTATGGGATTATTCTGGAAGCTTCTGTTAAGGAATATTCTGGCCACTTCGTTACTTGATATATTGTTAGAGGCCACTTCGATATTCGATAGATTGTTAGAGGCCACTTCCTTACTCGATAGATTGTTAGAGGCTACTCCGTTACTCGATAGATTGTTGGGGGCCACTTCGTTACTCGATAGATTGTTAGAGACCACTTCGTTACTCGATAGATTGTTAGAGACCACTTCGTTACTCGATAGATTGTTAGAGACCATAGATTGTTAGAGACCACTTCGTTACTTGATAGATTGTTAGAGACCACTTCGTTACTCGATAGATTGTTAGAGACCATAGATTGTTAGAGACCACTTCGTTACTTGATAGATTGTTAGTGGCTACTTCGTTACTTGATAGATTGTTAAAGGCCACTTCGCTACTCGATATATTGTTAGATACCACTTCGGTACTCGATCGATTGTTAGATACCACTCGTTACTTGATAGATTGTTAGAGGCCAATTCGTTACTTGATAGATTGTTAGAGGCCACTTTGCTACTCGACAGATTGTTAGAGGCCACTTCGGTACTCGATTTTAATTATTATTCGTTCCTTACAACAACAACAGCAAACACTGTTAAAACGCTGTGCGGCAAATAGCAAATAAATTGTTTTCAGAGTTTTCTTAAATGTCCAAAACTTGTTTGAGACTAAATATTACTAGGATTAATTGTGTAATGCAACACGTAACATTATCAACTTGACAAACACGCTTCTAAAAGTGAGTTCCCTTACCTGTAGTACCTTGCCTCGAGGCTTAAGCTAAACTTACCTCACTTTATTGCAGCAGATTAAAAGTTTCCCCGACAATAATCCTCGGCAACGTCTGTTAAGTTGTGAAACGCGCAAGTTGAATTGTGAATATTAACACTTTTAACTCTGACTTAACATGCACACACTGTCTTCTCTCTAATAGTTCTCTGGTCTTTGATCCGCGCTAATACACCGGTTTTTTCGGAACATTGTTCCGTCATTATTAAACTGTCCCAAAGTCCCTAAATTTGTACGCAACCTGTATCGCCATTTTGTTTTTCACTTATAAATTTCTATCTCTAAAAGGGATTGAAACCTTTGAAAGTTTTTTCGTGAAATAATCTATGCATACAATATAATCGTATACAGACGTTTTGTATGTCTGTCTGTGCACATTAAATGGATGAACCAATTTGGATATGGTTTTCAGTGATGTATTTAGATAAGCTTGGACTGAAATTAAGGGGGGCTACCTGTCCGCCGTTTTGAATCTGATTCCCATAAGAGCAATGCTATACAGAATAAGACATTTTTTCCGTTAATTCGTGGAATAAATTTAAATATTTGGTTTCATTTTGCAGTACTGTCATATGCGGATGTTGATTGCTGAAAACATTTTCAAAAAAATGTTTTATGGTTTTTACAAACGTATGATATAAATAGTAATAAACGGTACCAGATAACTGCCACATACTTTCTCCCAGTTGAAACATTATACCTTCCCAAGAGTGGCATAGGAGGTGGTTATTTAGAATTGCAAAAGTAGGAAAATATTAAAATGGAAAATATTAGATGCATGTAACACACATCCATTTTATATTATTATTATATTATTATTATTATTTAAACTATTCGATCGATTTCCAACAAATTTGCACCAAACATGTCAATTAGGCCTGTATAGATTCACGAAAAAAGGTTTTGAACATTTTTGAAAAACAACCCCCTTGTTGGCCAACCCCCCAATCAGTTATTATTATTATTATTATTACCTAAACGAGAATTTTTAGAAAGATGTGGTTTTTTGCATATGGTAGGGTACATTAAGGGCTACAAATAAGCCAAATTGTATCAAAATCGATAGAGCTGTTTTTGAGAAATTTGGATTTTTATCGTTTTTGGCCATTTTTGGGGGGTAAAACCCATTAAAAATCCAAAATTAAAAAAAAATGGAAAAAATGCCTAGAGATATTCCAGAACTACACCTGCATACCAAATTTCATCAAAATCGGACCTTTGGTATGGTCTCCAGCTCTGTACACATCCTTACAGACACACGGACATACATCACCAAAAAAACACTTTTTTGGGTTCAGGGAGCACCAAAACAAATAATTCCACTAAAAATATTTTTGGGTTCAGGGAGCACCAACACAGATAATTCCACTAAACATTTTTTGGGGGTTCAGGGAGCACCAAAACAGATAATTCCACTAAAAATTCAAATTCGAAAATTTGGGCGAAAACAATACTTTCTCCATATACTACGTATAGATTGGGGAAAGTAAAAAATAATAAACTTTATTAATCTTTTACTCATTTGCTAAAAGAGACATTGCAAAAAACCTTAGCAATCAACACCCACAATCTATTTTACTTTATGAAAAAAATACAACTTTCGTTTTTTGACAAAATAAACACAATAATATGCTTAAAAGTGAAGGTGTGTTTAGGTTATTTAACATTGAAATCGGTACCCAACTTCACCGTTTTTAATTTAGGGAGCCGAGCCTTAAGTGTTTGTTTCATTTAAATCGGTTTACAAATACAAAATAAATATAAATTGTAACTGACGGCGCTGTGTATGCAAAACCCAAATTGAGTGTGTATCAACATTGCCTATACGCGCCTGGACGTCATCGGGACAAAATTGCAGCAGAACATCGTGGAAGGTACAATGCCCCCGTTACAGATGAAGTTGTAGTGGTCTTAGTTGATCAGGAATTCAGTAGAAGTGACATTGTATTTGGGTAGGTACTCACAATGATCGCCTACAAAAATAAAGAGGTAAAATTACTTGAAGCTGAACTAATTGGAACGGCCAATTGACCGATCCAATTGGGGTAAATTAATTACATTAATTAAAATAAATTCAGAGTCAATATAACAAAGGATTAAAGCCAAAGGGTGTCAGAAAAGCCCAAAATTAAGATAAAAAAGTAGTTTCTAATGTGAAAATAGTATTTATTAATAAAATTGAAGAATTAACTAAAATTGTGTTAGTTAAATACGTGCAGACTGTGACGTATGCTTTAGCGACAAAGTCAAGCCAAAACCTTGCAGGATCTAACAGGCATGGACTTGTCCAGTCTTGTCTAAATTTGGTAGAAATGAATTAGCATTGAAAGATAGGGGTTTGTAATTTTATAAAAAAAAGTTGTTATTATTAGATTTATGTTAAAAGGAGAGTTAAATAAGCAAGGAGTAATAAAAATAATTTTGTTATGATAATTTGTTAAAAAGTTATAGACAAAAACGTAAGCGTAAACAAATCGATTTTGCAGAATTTGAATAAAATCCAAAAACGAAGTAGAGTCATTTGTAGAGTTAAAAAGGGTTAAGAAAATAAAGTAATAAAAAATATAAAGTTATAAAGTTTTATAGCTAAAAAATAAAGTGTAAAGTCATTCTTGGGCATAAAAAGGCCAATAACTCATAAAGTTCAAATGTAATTAAATCATAAAAAATAGCATTTAATAGAGTAAATAATAGGGCATAATCAAGCCGAAGTTCAATATAAATAAATAAATAGTTTTGTAAAGATAAAATAAATTAATAAAAAATTTTATTAATTCATAATAAATACAAGGGAGATTAATTAAAGGGAAATATTGATAAAATAGGGTATATGTATGTGTAATAAATTGTAATGCCATGTGAGATATGAAAAGAGCTTTAAAGGGGGGGAATGAGACGCCGAAAACCAAACGAAGCCAATTAGAGTAACAACAAGCTGAATAACTAGACAACCAAACAAGCTATCAAAAAACCAACACCAGATTTACGCGTTTCAAGACCAACCGAAGAGGATACAAGCAAGAAAAAATGGAAAATTTCAAATTTACAGGAAATAAATTTCAAAATTTAAGCAAAATTAACGAAGTCTATAACTCAAGAATGAAGAGGAGTAGAAACACCATTCGAATTCCAGGGAAACCAGAAAACGTCAACCAATCCATAGAAGTCAACAAAATCAAAATCCGACCACGCAAAAGGAAGTTATAGAGTTTGGGTGAAATCAATGCAAAAATTGTCAAACGACAGGTTCATACAGGCACCCAAGGCCTAGGCTGCGAGGGGAAGTGACGTCACCGGATCCACTACGAAGAGCAAAACATTGAAATTCAATAAATGAAGATAATAATTAAATTAGGCCTAATCGATGGGAAATAAAGGCACTAAAATTCATCAAATAAATCAGGAAATATATTAAGGGGATTCCCTACTGAAAATAGGGGTTTTCTATAATAGGTCTTTTTTAATTATGAACTATTTTTTTATACATTCATTAGAATATAAAAAGTTGTTTACACTTATAGGAATTGGCAAACAAATATATTTTACATACCTTTTTGTTTTTTTTCGTTTTTTTTAGACAAAAAATATGTTTTTTTAAATCTCTCATAACTTTTTTACTACTGAACCAATTTGGATGTTTGATATCTTGTTTTAAAGTATATAAAAAGCACTAAATTTTTGGGTATAGTCAAATTCTTACCACTAAAAGTTTAGTAGTTATGACCTTACAAAAAATATATATATATATAAAACAAATTTGTGATTTACACATTTAAAAAAAAATACTATTGTATTTGTCCTAGAGGAATAAAAATACCCAAAAAGTTGCATTATTACCTACTAAAGATGTGGTAAAAATTTCATCAGTGTAGCTTTAGCAGTTAAAAAGTTATAAGAACTTTTGTGTAAAAAATATCAATATTGAAAAGTTGCGGGAAATCGCGTTTAAAGATTCCATTAGTTATTTTAGCAGCCATAGAAGGGAATAACTTGCACAATCAGTATTTGTAGTCAAGATATGTTATACTTACATATTGGAGGCATTCAAAGCCTAATAATAAACATTGTTGTCCTTCTTTGCAACTATTTTAAAAAAATAAAAAATCTTTTTAGTCCAAATAGAAAACATAAAGAAGTTCAACTCGACCAAAAGTAGGTGCGCGCTTGCTTTGAATAAATTTTTCACACTGATATAAAGAACTTTTGTGGCATATATTATATTTTTCTTAAACCTTATAAACTATAGAACCAGGAAAAAAAGAAAAAATTATTTTGGTTTTTTTTTTGGAAAATGGTTATTTTTCAGTAGGGAATCCCCTTAAGACCAAAAAATATATTTCTAAAGCAAGAAACCAGGATTTCTTGTTACATAGAGGAAGATGCTAGTTTGACAAGGGAAAAGTCGAGAAGAGAAGCTTGCATCCCCTCTAACTTGAGTTTAGCACGGAACGCCGACGAGAAGACATCTGACCAAGCTCCGAGGGTACTTAGAGAAAGTCAAAGGGCGATCAGTTATCGGTGTGCGTTACGTTTCTAGCTCCGGCCTAAAGCTAAGTCGGGTCGTGATAATTTCGGGAGAAGAATATCCATATAAACGGCCTATCTTGCCAAAAGATACTACAATCAACTGGGAGAGGACAACTTTAATTAAGTCTAGGAGAAGACAACTGTAAGCCGAAGAAACCATTCTGGGGACCAAGGAGAACAACTTTAAATCGCTGGAAATCGACAGAAGGAATTACGCGTCGAACTTCTTGTGTTCTGTAAGTGGCAAACGATCATTGTTACTTATAATTTTAAATAAATCCCTTTTTTACAAAATAATAAATAAATTAAAATAAATTAAATAAATAAATTCAAGTAAATTCTGGGGAAATTGAATAAAGTAAACTCGTTTAGTAAATTTCATTACTCACAATGGCAAATCGTCGTATGTAAATAATATAACCATTAATATACAAATTTTAATTAATAAATTAATTAACCACTTTGCTACTTTTCAATATATGTAATTATAAGTTAAAGATTAATAAATTTCATTGTGTTTTTGATAATAATAATT
>JAGFPH010003500.1:83586-94999 GCA_018207615.1 Philaenus spumarius
GTTAAAGCGTTAGAAAAAAGGGTTAGGAGTTCTAGCACATCCCATGGTGTGGCAGGGGCAGAAAAGCGCGTAGTTTATATCCATGCTAGTAAAGAAGGGGAGCACAAAGTCCAAGAATTTTGGGGTACACCAAAGGAAAGTCCCATGAAATTTATAACGGATATGGAAGACCTTTTTAATGAGATAGACCCTTTGTTAGATGGCGAAGAAAAGTTAAAAGTAATCGAGAGATACTTGCGAGGTGCAGTAATAGATTGGTGGTCCATTGTAAAGAGGGATAGCACAAACTATGGGGAATTTAGAGCAAAATTTTTAGAGAATTTCTGGGGCTTCCAGGCACAACAAATTTTGCGAAATCAAATAGAGAATGGGAGATATAATGATCGCGGTTCTATGACAAGAGTAGAATATTTTTGTAAAATGGTAACAAAGGCCCGGTATTTAGAACCTGCTATTCCGGAGAAATTTGTAATCAATAGATTGTTGAGGCATTTTGACCAGAGAATACGGGTAGCTAGCGTAGGAAAGCCAAGCGAAAGTTTTGAAGAGGCTATAGAACTTTTAAGAGCTTTTGAGGCAATGGAGAGGGAAAACAGGCGAGACACTAGAGACGAATATCCGCGAAACCAAGGGAACCTAGAAAGGCAACCAACGCGTAATACGGACTCTGGAAACCTTCCTAAACACCCATACCCCAGATCCTATGAGAATCAACCTAGCACAAGCCAAACCCAGTACCCTAAGAAACCTATTCCATCTAATCAAAATTCCAAACCTAGTCCAAAAAACTAACGAAGTTGGTCTCTGGGAAAGGAAGATTGGAATCAAAGGTACAAAATAATTATACGGAATCAGGGACCGCGAGAATAAATAATAAAAGGAGCCATTTACAATTTAAACTGCAGAATATTTCGTTGAATATTAGGGAAGAGTTATTAGAAGAGCCGAATAACACCTATTTACCAAAAGATAAGATCAAATGTCCGGAGGTAGAGGTCAAAATTCATGAAAGTCCATTGTGTCTTGAACTGGACACGGGGGCAGAATATTCATGTATTCAAGCGGAGTATTTTGAGCAGTTAAAAGTAAAGGGTTATAGATTTTTAGAGCTACCAGTAATGAATGTAGAGGTAGTAGGGGCAATAGGAAATAGGAGAGTAAGGGTAGCCAAACAAACAATGATACCCATAAACTTTGCAGGCAAAACAATAGAAGGTATCTTCTTAATAGTGCCAAAATTAACAACTAAAGCTATATTAGGATGTAATATGCTAAATAGGCTAAAAGCAAAAATTAATTTAGAAGAAGAATTTTTAAAAGTCATAATTAAAGGGGAAGAAATAAAAGTTAATTTTAAAACAAAGGAGGAAGCTAAAAGTAAACAAAGCGTTAAACAAATAGAGGGAAATAGGAAAAATTTCATAGGAGTAAAGAAATTGAGATTGGACGAAGAAAACCGTTTTAATAACAACTTTAAACGAGATTTGATGAAATGTGGAATCATTCAACAAGTCGGTGATCCAAATCCGGGTATGCGAGAGAAAGGGGCATGTCTGTTGTCTATTAAAACCAAGATAGACGTAAAACAAAATTGTAGGAAAGGCGAACAAACCAAACGTAAAAATTCCAAAGGTTATGAGTTAGGAAATTTCAGTAAGGAAGAGATGAGTGTTAAAGGGTTAGAGCCGATGAAAAAGATACGGAATAACCAAGGTTTAAGTGAGGTGTTACTGAAGGGAGAAAATCAGGGCAACCAAAACTTAAAGGATCGTTCAGAAATACTGCGATCTAGGGAGCTGGAAACGTTGAAAGAGATACGTGAAAGCAAAGGGGGTTTAACACAAAAGGTCTGTAAATCAATAGAAATAAATAAAAGGAGAATTAAGCAAGTAAGTAAAAAAGGGAGATTTGTGAGCAATAGCCAACGTGGAATTAATACTAAGGTGAGGAAACCTGTTCAAAAAACAAAGTTCAGTAAGATAAACAAGTTCGGAAACAAACCGAAGGCTAAAATGAAATACAATAGGGTAAACCAGTTCGAAAACAAGCCAAGGGCTAAAATGAAAGGCAGGCAGGAAGTAAGGGTGAAAAAAGTAGGCTTAGAAACGGATCCGTTAGGGAATTGTTTGGAAAATAGCATTTTAAATGAAACACAACAAAATCAGTTATTGAACTTAATGCGTAAGTACGGGGAAGTGTTTAGTGAAATACCCGGAAGATCAAATAAATATGTACATACTTTACGAGTCAAAGAAGATGCCACCTATGTCAATAGAAATTATCCAATTCCTATCAACTACAGGAAACAAGTTCAACAGGAGCTAGACAGGATGCTTGAGTTAGACGTTATTGAAAGATCGAGAACGGCGTATATTAATCCAATGGTCGTGGTTGTGAAGCCGAATGGAAAAATAAGATTGTGTCTAGATGCGCGGAAGTTAAATCAAATTATAGAGCCGGATTTCGAGAGCGCACCATCGATTCAAGAAATATTACAAAAGGGCAGAAATAAAAATTTCATTACTAAGTTTGATTTGACTACTAGCTTTTGGCAGGTTCCATTGGATGAAGAATCAAAAAAATATACAGGGTTTTTGTATAACAATAAAGTGTACAATTACAAAGTGACACCTTTTGGGTTACAAAATTCTTTAGCTTCTTTAGTTAGGACAATGGATATGACATTAGGAAAGGAAGTCGACGATTTCACTTTAGGCTATGTGGACGACTTATTATGTATGTCAGAAACGTTCGAAGAACACCTGGAACATCTTGAAATTATATTTAAAAAGTTCAAAGAAGGAAATATCACCATAAATCCAACTAAAACATTTTGTTGTCAAGAAAGGGTTAAATTTCTGGGATATGTATTTTCAAAGCAAGGAGTCAGTACTGATCCTGAGAAGTTGCAGGCAATACGGGACTTTCCAAGACCAACTAATAAGAAAAATTTACAATCATTCTTAGGATTTGTAAACTACTATTCTAGATTTAGTTTGAAATATGCAGAAGAAACAAAGCCTTTATTAAAATTGTTGAAAAAGGAAGTAGCCTGGAAATGGGACGATGAAATGGAAATAGCATTTAATCGAGTGAAAGAGTTGTTTAAAGAGGCCGTTACTATTGTGCACCCTGTAGAAAATCAGGAAACTTTTTTACAAACTGATGCAAGTGACATGGCGATCGCAAGTCAATTGTACCAGAAAGATAGCCAGGGACATATACAAATAATCGGGTTCGTGAGTAGAACATTAAAACAAGCAGAGTGTTTCTATACCATATGTGAAAAAGAATTGTTAGCCATCATACATGGATTGAAAAAGTTTAGACCTCTAATTTTAGGCGCACCACTTACTATAGTGACAGACAACAAAGCACTTAAATTTCTTAAAACCTGTAACTTTGCGAACGCACGGCTAACACGTTGGATACTGGCTATCCAAGAATATAACCCAAATATAATACACTGCCCAGGAAAAGAAAATGTTCCCTGTGACATTATAAGTAGAATGTACGAAAGTGACGTAACCAAAAAGAAACATAATCCTATTCGGCTTAAAGTAAATCAGATTAAAATAAGAAAAACAGCACCATTTGAAGTAATAATGCAAAATTTCCGAGCAGAACAAAGGGCAGATAATGCATTAAGCAATATAATAAACAATATTGATCGATTTAATAAATATAGAATTCATGATAACACCTTGTATAAAGTAATTAGGAATAAATGGAGAATTGTAGTGCCAGATAACATAAGAAATACATTCATAGCAGAAATGCATAAAATTTATGGTCATATGGGCAGGAATAAGTTACAAAGCATAATCTGTCCAACTTTCAGTATAAAAAATGCAGGATCTGCAATTTTAAATGTAATTAAGAAATGTAAAATTTGTCAGTTAGCAAAACACACAAACAGGTATTTGCAAGGAATAACTAAGCCAATTGTAGTGCAAGATATAGGACAACTTATAGCCATAGACTATTTGGGACCGTTACCTAAAGGACAAGGTAATGTGCAACATATACTCGTAATAATCGATGCGTTCTCTAAATTTGTTAAAATGTATGCTGTGAGAAATCCAACAACCAAAAACACCATTGACAAGCTGCAGGAATATTTCCAAAGGGAAGGCCAACCGAGGAAAATATTGACCGATTATGCACGTGGATTTACATCAAACAGATGGCGAGAATGGATGGGTGAAAGGGGTATTGAGCATGTACTTATTCCAGTGAGGCATCCGCAAGTTAACTTAGCAGAAAGGGTTAACAAAGAAATAGGAAGAATGTTGCGAACCTATTGCTACAATACACAACCAACATGGCGACGTTATATGACCTATATGGAGGACTTAATAAATAACACACCTAACGAAACTACGGGTTATACGCCGCACCAGATCCAACACAATGTAGAACCACAATATGTATGGCAAGAATACTTTCCTGAGGACATGGCACTACGAGAGGTGGAAACATGGGATGAAAAGAAAGGAAGGTGTCTACAAAGAATTGTGAGAAAAGGAAATCGGCGAGCAGAGAAGAAAAACCAGAACATCAGGGAGACCAGATTTCGCGTAGGAGATAAGGTGCTAATTATTAAAGGTAATCGAGCTAGTGCTGACAAACAAGAAACAGAAAAACTCATGTTAATTTATGGTGGACCGTATGAGGTTAGGAATATTATAGGCAGAAAATCCTATGAAGTGTATGACACAGAAACCAGACGTTCTAAGGGTGTCTACGACATAAAAGATTTAAAGCCATACATAGATCAATAAAATAATTAAAAAATTAGTGTAAATAAACTTGTAAATAACACAATTCATAAGAAAGTGACATCGAAGTGCAGAAGGGAAACCAGTCTTCGAAAACTAGGCCAGCAGCAAGGAAGTGGAAGTAAACAAAAAACATCCGTCAAACCAAAATAGAAACATCCGCAAAACATAAACATCAACATCCTGCATAACACAACCAGTCGCCGACCCACAGAAGTGAAGCGATGAGAAATAGGAAAGAAAGGAAAGCCATTAACATTCACAATGCTACTGGGTAAATAACAATTTCCGCAGAACATGACCACCGAGAAACATCGAGGGGAGAGACAGAAAGCGTTGGTAGACAAATTGGAGTTGTTATTTTGAACCTTTTAAAGTCATTGCAAAGTAATAATACATTGTGAGTTTTGAAAGGGGCAGTAGGTCATGGGTTTTTTCTTTTTTACTTAACATGATTGTTTGCTACAATTAATTGTTAGTAGTTAAGGAAATAGTATTAAGACATGTGTTTCAGATAGCCAGGAACAATTACAACAACATGTTGTGACTATATAAAATTGTGTTATAAATGTGTATTTAGGACAAAAGTGGACTAAGGTGGACATAAGGTGTACGAAAGGTACGTGGAAAATTGTATAAATGTTAGGTTAAGGAAATATTGTATAAAGTAAAATGTATAAGAAAGTGTTACTAAAACAGATTTTTAAGAATTAAAATCAGTTTTTAAAAAGGGGGGAATAATTGGAACGGCCAATTGACCGATCCAATTGGGGTAAATTAATTACATTAATTAAAATAAATTCAGAGTCAATATAACAAAGGATTAAAGCCAAAGGGTGTCAGAAAAGCCCAAAATTAAGATAAAAAAGTAGTTTCTAATGTGAAAATAGTATTTATTAATAAAATTGAAGAATTAACTAAAATTGTGTTAGTTAAATACGTGCAGACTGTGACGTATGCTTTAGCGACAAAGTCAAGCCAAAACCTTGCAGGATCTAACAGGCATGGACTTGTCCAGTCTTGTCTAAATTTGGTAGAAATGAATTAGCATTGAAAGATAGGGGTTTGTAATTTTATAAAAAAAAGTTGTTATTATTAGATTTATGTTAAAAGGAGAGTTAAATAAGCAAGGAGTAATAAAAATAATTTTGTTATGATAATTTGTTAAAAAGTTATAGACAAAAACGTAAGCGTAAACAAATCGATTTTGCAGAATTTGAATAAAATCCAAAAACGAAGTAGAGTCATTTGTAGAGTTAAAAAGGGTTAAGAAAATAAAGTAATAAAAAATATAAAGTTATAAAGTTTTATAGCTAAAAAATAAAGTGTAAAGTCATTCTTGGGCATAAAAAGGCCAATAACTCATAAAGTTCAAATGTAATTAAATCATAAAAAATAGCATTTAATAGAGTAAATAATAGGGCATAATCAAGCCGAAGTTCAATATAAATAAATAAATAGTTTTGTAAAGATAAAATAAATTAATAAAAAATTTTATTAATTCATAATAAATACAAGGGAGATTAATTAAAGGGAAATATTGATAAAATAGGGTATATGTATGTGTAATAAATTGTAATGCCATGTGAGATATGAAAAGAGCTTTAAAGGGGGGGAATGAGACGCCGAAAACCAAACGAAGCCAATTAGAGTAACAACAAGCTGAATAACTAGACAACCAAACAAGCTATCAAAAAACCAACACCAGATTTACGCGTTTCAAGACCAACCGAAGAGGATACAAGCAAGAAAAAATGGAAAATTTCAAATTTACAGGAAATAAATTTCAAAATTTAAGCAAAATTAACGAAGTCTATAACTCAAGAATGAAGAGGAGTAGAAACACCATTCGAATTCCAGGGAAACCAGAAAACGTCAACCAATCCATAGAAGTCAACAAAATCAAAATCCGACCACGCAAAAGGAAGTTATAGAGTTTGGGTGAAATCAATGCAAAAATTGTCAAACGACAGGTTCATACAGGCACCCAAGGCCTAGGCTGCGAGGGGAAGTGACGTCACCGGATCCACTACGAAGAGCAAAACATTGAAATTCAATAAATGAAGATAATAATTAAATTAGGCCTAATCGATGGGAAATAAAGGCACTAAAATTCATCAAATAAATCAGGAAATATATTAAGACCAAAAAATATATTTCTAAAGCAAGAAACCAGGATTTCTTGTTACATAGAGGAAGATGCTGGTTTGACAAGTAAAAAGTCGACGATAGAAGCCTGCATCCCCTTTAACATCAGTTTAGCACGGAACGCCGACGAGAAGACATCTGACCAAGCTCCGAGGGTACTTAGAGAAAGTCAAAGGGCGATCAGTTATCGGTGTGCGTTACGTTTCTAGCTCCGGCCTAAAGCTAAGTCGGGTCGTGATAATTTCGGGAGAAGAATATCCATATAAACGGCCTATCTTGCCAAAAGATACTACAATCAACTGGGAGAGGACAACTTTAATTAAGTCTAGGAGAAGACAACTGTAAGCCGAAGAAACCATTCTGGGGACCAAGGAGAACAACTTTAAATCGCTGGAAATCGACAGAAGGAATTACGCGTCGAACTTCTTGTGTTCTGTAAGTGGCAAACGATCATTGTTACTTATAATTTTAAATAAATCCCTTTTTTACAAAATAATAAATAAATTAAAATAAATTAAATAAATAAATTCAAGTAAATTCTGGGGAAATTGAATAAAGTAAACTCGTTTAGTAAATTTCATTACTCACAATGGCAAATCGTCGTATGTAAATAATATAACCATTAATATACAAATTTTAATTAATAAATTAATTAACCACTTTGCTACTTTTCAATATATGTAATTATAAGTTAAAGATTAATAAATTTCATTGTGTTTTTGATAATAATAATTTGTCGTTTCAAAGTTAATGGATTTATGTTAAAAAATAAATCGTTTTTGAGTTTTCAGTAGAAAATTTTTGAATATATAATTTACAAATCCAATCAAATTAATCCTAAAACCATTCAGTGCTCTAGTGTAATTAAGTCAGCAGGTGAGTTATTCACGGATCACTACAAATTTAACTCCAAAGGGAACGATCCCGAAAAAGAGTCTAGAATTGAGCTAGTGTACTACACAAAAGACAAAAAAGGTCTAACTAATTTAAATTTAAAAAACTTAAGAATAGGAAACAAAAAGTTTTCCTTTTCTTGCCCTCGCCAAACCTCTCAAATTGTTCTAACGGGGTAGGTAGTACAACGGAACAACGTCAAATAAGGCCTGAAAACACTTGGGTGTTATTTGATGAGGGAAAGTGTTAAAGTTAACAACAAAAGGTTGTGTTTATTGAAAAAATTAAAAGGGTAGGGAGGTTTGCGCGTGGCAACATGTAGTTTACTTTGCGCATGCGCACTGCTGTGAGTGTGCAAAAACGCACTTCATTTAGTAGTTGTAGGGAAAAGGTATTTATTATATCAATATTCACATCATCCAGAACTTCTAAGGTGGGCATTACAAGTTGGCGTGACAATAAACAAATAATTATTTTTTTAAGAACAGAAACGATGAATCCAAAATAGGTAATCTCTCTATTATATAAACAAGTTTTTCTACTTCTTCTTCTCATAATTATAAAGTAATAAGAATAGCTACTATCTAGCGAAATCACTGCCAAGGGAACGGGCTTGGGAAAATTAGCGGGGAAAGAAGACCCTGTTGAGTCAGCAAGAAGAAAAATAAATCTCTCTATTATGTAAAAACTTTTTCTTCTCATAATTATAAAGTAACTAGCTGACACGTACGGCGTTGCCCGTGGTGTTTGGTATTTTCAGTCTTTTTAACGTAATTGTATTCTTTTTAAGTGTTCAGTCAGTGAGTGGTAGTTGGCTTTTATATATATATAGATCTTAAATAATAAAAGCACTATTGTCATAATAATAAAAGATCTGAAATTATGATTTTAATAACTTTGATCCCCCCAAACCCACCTAAAATTTCCAATTTTTTAAAACCATTTTTTTGTGAACAGTTATAGCCCTAGAGGAAGCTACATACCAAATTTCATTCCAATCCGTTCAGTAGTTTTGAAGAAATCGTGATTTTAATAACTTTGATTCCCCCAAACCCGCCCTAAAATTTCGGATTTTTTCAAACCCTTTCTTAATGAGCACCTATGGCCCTAGATTAAGCTACATACCAAATTTTATTCCAATCCGTTCGGTAGTTTTGAAGAAATCGTGATTTAATAACTTTGATCCCCCTCCAAACCCCCCTAAAATGTCGAATTTTTTGAAACCCTTTCTTAGCGAGCGCCTATGGCCCTAGAGGAAGCTACATACCAAATTTCATTCCAATCTGTTCGGTAATTTTGGAGAAATCGTGATTTAGTAATGTTTACACCCTAAACTCCCCTAAAATTTCCAATTTTTTAAAACCATTTTTTAGTGAACACTTATAGCCCTAGAGAAACCTTCATACCATATTTCATTCCAATCCGTTCGGTAGTTTTGAAGAAATCATGATTTAATAACTTCAATCCCCCCAAACCTCCCTAAAGTTTCGAATTTTTTGATACCCTTTCTTAGCGAGCGCCTATGGCCCTAGAGGAAGCTACATACCAAATTTTATTTCAATCCGTTCCGTAGTTTTTGAGAAATCGTGATGAGTGAGTGAGTGAGAGTGGTATTTCGCTTTTATATACAGTATATAGATAAGAATAGATTATTAAATACGTGTATTGCGTAGCGAAGACGTATTGCATAACTTCCAGGGGCACAAATTCATGAAATCGAATTCAAGACGAAAAAATAAAGTTGAACGGGGCTCCCCGGAGATCGCGAAGCGGTCGGAGATGGGGTAGGGGTTGGCGAGCGTAGCGAGCAGGGGGCATAGCCCCCTAGTTAATTTTGAAAACATTTTCCACCCTCCTCAACTTTGTCAAGCCAGTGGTGTTAACGTCAGCACGATGTCCGTACTACGCCACTATTATTACAATCAATCGTTTAGCCAATATCGATCCATCGAACAGACGTCGCAGAAAGAATCGAAGCTTGTTTTGTCGCCGTACCGACTGCGATATGTTATTTTATTGGAACAGCACTTTGAGTAAACTAATTTGGAACTTTCCGACTTTGGTAAAAGCCTTTTGTACAGTTGGAAGCGGCTCTAAATTGATTTAAAAGACTCTAAATGGATGTTCGTTCGTTTGTACCCTTTGTAAGAAGTACTGAGATTTTTTTATTTCAAAACCAACCGCGTACCCAATAGTCGATGGGTTTTAATATTTTATTAGTAAACCCAAGTGAAAAATCATAGGGAGATTAATGAGATACACGACAGAAATTCATAGGCTAATTTAAAAAAATACTATTTACAAACGACAGACTTTATCTAGGCCAACCTAACTATGCTGACAGGCATTTGTAACTCGGTAAATGTGTACAACTATAAGGATTATAATACTGTATGCCTATTTGATAGAATTTTGTATTTATAAACGTTATTATAGACTTAAAGAAAGATACAAATATTATCTTATATTAGCTTTTTATTTCATATTTAAACTTCAAATGATTTAGACGTTATTAATATTATAGTGAAAAATTAATAATTGAATATGTTTATATGTTATACCAAGATGTACGAATGTTTCCGAAGCTAAACGAATGGGTATCTTTTCTTTGAATTTGTATTAACCAATATATTGATGATAAAAGCTTGTATTTATATAGAGTTTATAATATCAAAGTAAATCGTATAACGTACTAGCTGGCCCGATACTGCTTTGCACGGTTAGAAAAATCAAAGTTAAATGTATATTAAAAAATATATATACCCCCAAACCCAACTAAGATTTCGAATTTTTTGAAAACCTTTCTTAGTTAGCACCTATGGCCCTAGAAGAAGCTATATACTAAATTACGTTCCAATCCGTTCAGTAGTTTTGGAGAAATCTAGATTTTTAGAGTTACTTTGATCCCCCCAAACCCCCTTAAAATTTCGATTTTTTTGAAACCCTTTCTTAGCGAGCGCCTATGGCCCTAGAGGAAGCTACATACCAAATTTCATTCCAATCTGTTCGGTAATTTTGGAAAAATCGTGATTTAGTAATTTTTACCCTCCAAACCCCCTTAAAATTTCCAATTTTTTAAAACCATTTTTTAGTGAAAACTTATGGTCCTAGAGGAAGCTACATACCAAATTTCATTCCAATCTGTACGGTAATTTTGGAGAAATCGTGATTTGGTAATTTTTACTCCCCAAACCCCCCTAAAATTTCCAATTTTTTCAAACCCTTTCTTAGTGAGCACCTATGGCCCTAGAGGAAGCTACATACCAAATTTCATTTCAATCCGTTCGGTATTTTTTGAGAAATCGTGATGAGTGAGTGAGTCGTATTTCGCTTTTATATATATAGATATATCAATAAATATATTACATATAGAGTCAACATACAGACCTCCGGTTTGCGACAATCTTCATCTTTGATCAAGATCTTTAAAATGAGGCGTCGTTCAATCGGGGTCCTAATTAAAAATTTTTGATTTACCCACAAAATACAAAATTTTTTGGGAGGGTTTGCAATTTACGATACACCAAAAAACTCAGTTTGTGGTCATGTTAACAATCCCCAAAGCAAATCTGTCTATTTCCATTAGTAAA
>JAGFPH010003500.1:99908-110540 GCA_018207615.1 Philaenus spumarius
ATTAATTACAAAAGCTAACACATTTATTGACAATTACACCATCCTATAGGGAATGAAAATCATTACATTTGTGTTAAAATGTTCGGTTTTTGGGTAATTTATGTTTTACCTTTTCAATAGGCCGCCATTTTGAAACTCATAATTGGATATAATCTCTCATTTTTTCTAAAATATATCACTGTTAGGTTAAATTGCACGACAAGTTTGAACTCAATTGGGCCAAACCATTCTCTAGATATGAATTATTTTGTACAACAATAAAATGGACGACATCTGGAAAACAAAGCGTTTTTTGGAAACAAATTTATTCTTGATTTTCTCTTTAATTTGACCCATAGAACCATTTCCCGAAGTTTGGCACTTTACTAATGGCACACCCTGTATAGAGATATTGCAGTGGAGTAGGCCTACTTTTAAATATCTGAAAAGAGGCATTAAACGAACCGTTATAGATAGTTTTGAATACTTAACACCCAACACTCTTACCAGCTCTTCTTAAAATCGCATTTCATCGTCTCTCCTAGCATTTCACACAGAAGCTACGAAAAACGTCACAAACAAAGAAAAGAAAATATCGACTCTATCGGCTAAATATTCCCAATACTCTGCTTCCAGAGTATATTACGCGGACCGATATATTGCGATATATTATAGTGCACCTAATTCATATGTATTGATATATTTAAATATATATAGAAGAGCTTTGCGGGAGCTCAAGGAGTGGATCCCTTTACACAACTATGAATAAAGTTAAGTATGTAAAGTCGATATGGATAGTTTGCCCTCGTTGGTAGGCCTATACAGGCCGAACAGCGCAGAATAGAACATTTCCTGAGTATATTGATGAGCAGTTTATGCTGGATTGTGAAATCAGTTTATAATATTGTTTATTCAATTTTTTACCATCTATTAACTGTGACCAAGATTACAATTTTGACATAGAAAACTATATATTTAACTTTAGTATGGTCTTTTTTTAATGGTAATTTTGGTCTTTTATTGTATTTATAGTTTGTTGTATTGTATGTATTTTCATTATATGGTTGTTGTGGGTTTTTAATGGACATTATGGTCATTACGGTCTTTTGTATGGGTTTTATGGTCTTTATGATCTTTTGTATGATATTTATGGTCTTATTGAACTTTTTATGATAAATATGGTATTTATAGTTTGTTGTATGGTATGTATTGTCATTATGGTCTTTTTATGGATGTTATGGATTTTTCACGGTCTTTTGTATTGGTTTTATGGTCTTTTTTTATGGAATGTATGGTCATTTTCATGATGATTATGGTCTTTTTATGGTATGCATAGTTTCTTGTATAGTATGTATTGTCTTTATAGTCCTTTTTATGATTGTTTGGTTGTTATGGATTTTTAATGGTTATTATGGTCTGTCTTATGGTCATTACGGTCTTTTGTATGGGTTTTATGATCTTTTGTATTATATTTATGGTCTTATTGGTCTTTTTTGTGGTAATTATGGTCTTTTAATGGTATTTATAATTTGTTGTATGGTATGTATTGTCATTACGGTATTTTTATGGTTGTTATGGATTTTTAATGGTCATTGTGGTCCTTCGTATGGTTAATACGGTCTTTTGTATGGGTTTCAAGATCTTTTGCATGAGTTTTATGATCTTTTGTGTGAATTTTATGATCATTTGTATGGGGTTTATGATCTTTTGGATGGGTTTCATGATCTTTTGGATTGGTTTTATGATCTTTCGTGTGAATTTTATGATCATTTGTTTGGGGTTTATGATCTTTTGTATAGGTCCTATGACCTTTTATGGTATTTATAGTTTGTTGTATGGTATGTATTGTCATTATTTTCTTTTATGGTTGTTATGGATCTTTTAATGGTCATTATGTTCTTTCGTGTGGTTATTACGGTCTTTTGTATGGGTTTTATAATCTTTTGTGAGGATTTTATGACATTTTATAGTATTTATAGTTTGTTGTATGGTATGTATTGTCATTATAGTCTTTTTTATGATTGTTATGGATTTTTGTAATTGTCATTATGGTCTGCCTTATGGGCACTACAGTCTTTTGTTTGAGTTTTATGGTCTTTATGATCTTTTGTAAAATATTTATGGTCTTATTGGACTTTTTTATGGTAATTACGGTCTTCTTATGGTATTTATAGTTTGTTGAATGATATGTATTGCCATTGTGGTCTTTTTATGGTTGTTATGGATTTTTTAATGTCTTTCTTATAGTCATTACGGTCTTTTGTACGGAATGTATGGTCTTTTTTATGGTCTTTACTGTATATTGTATGGTATTTATGAATATTAATTAAACTCTATAAAACCTTCAAAGTTAGTAAATATGCAAAGAAACTTGCAGTACGAGAATGTACGAACAATCGTTGTAGGCTACACGGTTTGAGGTAATAACTTGTAAATCTGAAGATGCCGAATTCTAAAATTATTTAACTCTAATGGCTGCATGTTACGTCCGATTTGATCCAAATCTGGTACACATTGGTTTTCTCGCTCGGACGAAATGAAACGGATGAATGAGTTTGTACTCTGCGAGCAAAGCGAAGCAGACCATGAACCGAGGCCGCAAGGCAAACCAGCAAAGCGAGTTTTTCCTGTGCGAGTGGAACGAATGAGTGCCTGAGACGAAGTTGGAGGCTTAGGTTCATACACATAGGCAGCTATTCAGCGCCTTCGTGAGTAGATCAATTTCCCAAAAAGTTGGTTGAAACCCTAAAACGCATAAACTTAATTTTGGAAATTCGCTCAACTCGCGTCAGCTGTTCAACTGCGTGGTCGAATTAATTATACTTGTGAGAGAAGCCTGCAAGTATTTTATAATAGCAAGTAATATGTAAATTGTTCAATATTAAATAACTTACGATATCACATAGCTTTTGTGTCATTCTGGGATGTTTGGATGCTCCTGTAAATGTACCACACACGTTCACATATCTAGGCTATAAAAGTAAGGTCGGTGTTTTTATCTCAACTGAAATATGTATACCAAGATAGGGGTTGCTTTTGCATGCAAGGGATGTAACCACCTCACTGCCCCCGGTCGTAAGAGCACTGTTCAGATGGATAACGGACAAAGGCTGTACTATTTATTTATTAAATAGCCATTAAGTATGACATTGCCTAAGGTGAGCGGGAAAAATATAAGTAGATTATTTCGAATTGGACATGTTTTTCGGGTGGGTGAACGATTTTTCTCTTGGGGGTCTGATAGACCCAGACAATGAATCGGCTAGTCGTTAAAATCTTAAACGTCCCACTAACTTCTGTTGAGTTTAGTGAAATTATAATTATGTTTAAACGGTGAATTACTGGGTATGACAGTTTGTCTTTATGCTTGGGGTCAAATAGACCTCACGTGACTACCTGTAAAACATTTGCGTGGCTGTCCTACTTATTTATTAAATAGCCACTAAGTATGACATTGCCTAAGGTGAGCGGGAAAAACAGAAGTAGATTATTTCGAATTGGACATGTTTTTCGGGTGTTGGAACGATTTTTCTCTTGGGGGTCTGAAAGACCCGGACAATGAATCGGTTAGTCGTTCAAATCTTAAATCTCCCACTAACTTCTGTTGAGGTTAGACACGTTACAGTTATGTTTAAATGGTGAATTATTGGGTATATGACAGTTTGTCTGTATTCATGGGTCAAATAGACCCCACGTGACTACCTGTAAAACATTTGCGCTGCTGTCCTATTTATTTATTAAATAGCCATTAAGTATGACATTGCCTAAGGTGTGTCGGAAAAGCAGAAGTAGATTCTTTCGAATTCCACATGTTTTCCGGGTGTTGGGACGATTTTTCTCTTGGGGGTCTGATAGACCCAGACAATGAATCGGCTAGTCGTTAAAATCTTAAATGTCCCAATAACGTCTGTTGAGTTTAGTGAAATTACAATTATGTTTAAACGTGAATTGTCGGGTTTGACAGTTTGTCTTTATGCTTGGGGTCAAATAGACCCCACGTGACTACCTGTAAAACATTTACGTTTTAGTATCATTTTAGCAGACTTATTAGCGAATTTCTATTGGAAAGATGATCTATTGCAGTAACCTTTATGGTTAGACCTAAGGTTGGAGTAATAAATGAGCGTCGATTATGGTCCCCAGAACACGTTTTTGGCTTCATTAAAAACTTGATATATCTATGTATTCAATATATTATGTATGCAGCAGGGTGATTCAAGAAGAAACGGAAAACATTTTCTACTGGTGAAAATAAAGAAAAAAGTACATGTAAACATAGGTTAGGAAATGCTTCGTTTTCAAGATGTCCGCCATTTAAAAAAAAAATTCATATCTACAGAAATGTTTGACTGATTGAGTTCAAAGTTCACTCTTGGAATGGAGTTTAACCTAACAATGATCTATCTTAAGAAAAATAAGCGATTATATCCAATCATTTTCAAAATGGCGGCTGTTTGAAAATTTCAAACCTAAATTACTCAAAAACCGTACATTTTAACGAAAAATGTCAAGATACATTTTTTGTAGCCCTTTTGATTCCCTGTGGGATGGGTCTCACTGTCAAAACAATCAGATGAAGGATAATAGTTAAGTTATGTGTTGTAATTGTACCAACACAGTAAACACAACAATATTGTGGTTACGTAAAAGAGCTGTTATTATCTGTAAGTTAACAATCCTTCATCCGATTGTTTTGATAGGGAATTCAAACCATTCAAAACTATTTTTTTAACTTCCCGCTAAAAGAAAATTGAAAATTTTCTAAAATCGGAAATTTATTGGTTTCACCCCGTTTTTCGAAAATCGAGTATTCATCAGATCTCGACGTTTTGAGGTCCTAGGAATCCTCCCTGACCACTCCCGAGAGGGTGTCATCCTGTCTGTATGTATGTGTGTGTGTGTATGTAAGTAAGTATGTGACCCGCTTATAACTTTTGAACAGCTTAACCGATTGGATCCTACCAAACAGCGTTCTAAAGAGTTCCATCTAACTTAGATTTCCTAAAAATTTCAACTAATTTGGACCGGTAGGTTCTGAGAAATTTCGAAAAAACTAAGAAATAAAATTTTTCAAATCAAGTTTTTTTTGGAATAACTTTTAAACGGCTTTACCGATCAATTCCAAAATCTAATCAGCTTTTAACCTTGAAAAGCGACGTCGATCGCTACCAGTCCGGTCAAAATCGGTTAATTCGTTCGTGAGATAACGTAAACGAAAGAAAATAAAAAAAGTGTTTTTTCTCAATTTCTCCGAAAATTTTTATCAGAAAATTTTTTATTGTCGATTCTTTCAATGGACTCAAAAAACTGCATCGATTGCCGCAAATCTCATAAAAATCGGTTGATTCATTCGCGAGATATCGTGAACGAAAGAAAATAAAAAAAAGTGTTTTTCCTCAATTTCTCAGAAACTTTTCATCTGAAAAATTTTTGTTGTTGATTCTTTCAATGGACTTAAAAAACTGCATCGATTGCCGCAAATCGCATAAAAATCGGTTGATTCATTCAAAAGTTATGGCAGTTCAAAATTTCCAAAAATAGTGTTTGTTGTAATTAAACTTAGCGGGAAGTTACATGGATGGCCTTTAGGGTCAACCGTTTTCCAAATTTTTTTAAACAAACACACCTACACGTTCTGAAAATCAATCACTGCAAACGGGTTAACGAAACGATAAAATGTAGGCACACTTATCTAAAAATAATTGTATTACAAAATAATTTTTCTATTTAAATAATCCACGGTATTTTTAATGAAATTGTTAATGTGACATTTAATTAACTTTCATGAATATTACAACGGATGCTGAAAATGTCCACCTCGTTGTTTGAAAATTATAAATGTTAAAAAAATATTATATTAATTACAAAGGAATTTCATTATGTTGTAATAAACAGCATTATTGTTTGGAGAAAGCAAATTTGTTTAATTTTATAAATTCTTATTCTGGGCATTAGAAAATCAATTGTTATTCTTAAAACTGATGGTTAGTTGTACTTTAAATCATTTTCTGTGACAGAAGGTAGGCTCTGGAGAGTTAGAAATGCATCAATGGCCGTGTTCAGTTCAAGAAGGTTTTGGGTTGTTGGTTCTGCGACAGTTTTGGGTGGTAGTTTTGAGGGATGTTGTTGAATATGTGTTAGTTTGAGAGTGTAAGTGTGTGTATATATTATATAAGTTTATATACAGGATGTCAACGAACTCTCTGGTCCCTGTGGATTTGTTCCTGGGATCGAGGCAAACATATTTCACAATATAAACATGGGTGCTTACTTTTTCGTCTGTCTGTATATATTTTTTACAAAATAATTCATATCTAGAAAACGGTTTGACTGATTGAGTTCAAACTTGACATGAGTGATAACCTAACAATGTTATATGTTAAGAAAAATAATTCGACCACGCAGCTAGACCGCTGACGTGAGTTGAGCAAATTTCTAAAATTAAGTTTATATGCCTATGTTTTAGGGTTTCAACCAACAATTTGGGAAATAGGTCTACTCACGAAGGCGTTGAACAGCTGTCTGTGTGTATGCAATATATTAGTAGAATTTGTTTGGAATTCCATGGACTAGTAGAGAATGTCGCAGGAAGGATATTTAAAAAACAAGGTTACACGTTAGCATTCAAAACAGGAAATAATTTAGGAAATGCATTAAAACCTAGAAATAAAGAAAAATGCCCATTCAATGCAAGCGGCGTATATAAAATATCTTGTGACAATTGCCCTAAACACTATATCGGCCAAACGGGAAGATCGTTTAAAACCCGATTTAAAGAACACTTACCGAAAAGAAACCTTAACCCAATAAAATCTAAATTTGCTGAACATCTAGTAGAAACAGGCCACAATTATTCCAATATAGATAGCAATATGCAAATATTACATAAATGCTAAAAAGGGCCAATTATGAATGTCCTAGAAGAATTCCAAATTTACAAACAATGTATTTCTGATCCATCTATTTTATTAATCGAAAAAGTCCACTTTCAATCGAATACCATCTTCGACAGGATAATTAAATTAACCCCTTCAACTAGAAGACATAACCACCCGCAAAACTAGTTTTTTTTTGTTCAGTACTGACTAAGCAATGAACCAGTGAACACTTGTGTCCATGTTATATGACATAATTAACATTGCGATTATTTTAAATGTAGTTTTTTGTGTTTCAAAGTGTTGTGATGTGTTGTGTTGTGTTGTGTGTTTTTCTGTAATTTTTAAAGTGACGAGCATTTAAATCAAATGCTATAACATAAAAGTTTCGGTTTGACAATGCCTGAATGAAATAGGCGAAACGGTCGTCACCGATTACAAAAACGATTACTGGACTGCGAGCAGTTTTGTATATAAATAAGGTATTTATTTAATTATAAGTATATTATAACCAGTCCATAAGGCAGAACAACAAAAACAGTTACGTGTACTATTATGGTATTTTACGTTTTGGTCGATTTTGGGGGAACCAAGCCAGCTATAAGGTCGCGTAAAAAAACAAAATGTGCAGAAGAACATCTTACATTTATATTTTTAGGAAAAAAATGTAAAAAATGTCATTCTCATAGTAAAAATCTCAAAAAATAGTTACTTCCGGTCAAAAAACGTACTTGGGGTTGTTGGATTTTTTTGGCTAACGAACTCGTCCGAGCGACATAGACAACCAACACGTGTACCAAATTTGGACCAAATCGGACTTAAAATGCGGCCGCTAGAGTGCGAATACATATATACATATATATAATATACATATAGGCCCTATGTATATATATGAATTTTAATGACACCACAAAACGTGTTCTGGGGACCATAATCGGTGCTCATTTGCTACTCCCGTCCTTGGGTCTCACCATAAGGGCCACTGCAATAGCTCATTTTTCCTATGGAAATTCGCTAATAATCGACTGAATCAAATTATGCGTTTCAAAATGGCGGCTGTTTGAAACTTTCAAACCTGAATTACCCCGACACCGTACATGTTAACAAAAGCTGTCGAGTAATCTTTTTGTAGTATTTTTAATTCCCTATCGGATGGTGTAACTGTCTAAGCAATCGGATGAAGGATAATAGGTAAGTTAAAGATAATAACAGCATACGTATCCACATTATTGTTGTGATTACTGTGTTGGTGTAGGAACTAACCAATTATTACACATAACGTAACTATTATCCTTCATCCGATTGTTTCGACTGTTACACCATCCGATAGGGAATTAAAAGGGCTACAAAAGAGGTCTCTTGAAATGTTTTGTAAAAATGTACGGTTTTTGGGTAGGCCTAATTTAGGTTTGAAATCTTCAAACGGCAGCCATTTTGAAATGCAAGAATGCATACAATCGTTTATTTTTTTAAAAATATGTCATTGGTAGGTTAAACTTCGTGTCAAGTTTCAACTCAATCCGTCAAACTGCTTTCTAGATATGAATTATTCTGTAAAATACACCTGCAGACGAAAAAGTAAGCACCGTAGACCCATGTTTACCCCTATACTAATATTATAAAGAGTTAAAATTTGTTTGTTTTTATGTAGGGGGTAATCTCTGGACTACTGAACTGATTGAAAAATAGTTTTACTAATAAAAAGCTACACTATCCCTGACCAACATAGGCTGTAATTTATTTTGATAAAAAAAGTAAATTATTTGTAAATTTATTCGGAAAAAATTCTTAGGTTGGTCCTAGACTGATAAACCAACACATGTATTTGCATTTATTACCATAGAAAACAATTGAATAAAATAACAGATAAAACAGTTGTTTGTTCTAATATTTCCATTAACAGCTAATTTCAAACTTTGAAGCAATTATTTGTACTTCTAACTGTTAGGTTAGGTTTTTAAAGTCTAGATCTGAGCCTTGCTAGTTCTTTTTGCTGTTATAAAATGTACGAAATAATTTGATTTGAACATTTAACATTATTTACCATGTTAGCTTTGGGGTTATTATTAATCCTACACCTTTATTACAAAGAAAACAAAATGATTATGTGTATAGAAGGTCCCAACGGGTTTCCCCTAGTTCACAATATATTGGTTCAGTTTGTAATAGTTCCAAACCAAACTTGATTCAACATAACGGCGACTAAATCAATGGCTGCTGCTGTCACCTAGCGGCGAACGCTGCAAGTTTAGCGCGTCTAATGGATTGATAAAAGCCTATAGCCGGGTTTAGGGGTGGATTAAAGTGTATTGCTATGTAAACAGATCCGTCGCAGGGGCTTACCCCTCTCAGTGAAGGTCCTGTCTGTCGTCCTAGCAGCTAAGTACAACATCTGGAAGTACCTGGATGTTTTGGTAATTATTGTTCTTCGATAATTCTGACGTACACAGCTTCGTCTTTGTTTAAATAATGACAAGTTTGTAAAAAAATCTTTCGTTTTTGAAACTGGAACGTGAAAAGTATCAAAGTGGGTTGTAATTTTGAAAATTTATAAGAAGAGAAATGCAAGAATGGTACCTTATTACGTAATAAAATTGTATTTTATGAGTTTATGAAATATTGGCCAGCCATTTTGGATCCGTATTCTTGAATGCACCTTTTTTAAATAGGAAGTTGGTTTTAATAAATTTAAATATTTTAGGTTATTCATCGGGATTGTCTACATTAAATATATTAATCTCTCTCCCCCCCCCCCCTCTCTCTTACATTAAATTCACTTTACAAGTTTTAGCCTGTGCAAATTTCTCGATTGTTTTAGACAGACCAAACTGACTACCTAGTTTTCAATTTACAACTTAGTTTAGTTTTACTTATATTACAAAATTAGATCAAACTTATAAAACTTCTCACGCATTCACATAGCCTGCCGGCCTAGACGGTTGGTCAACGCATAGCGAAACCGTGGGAACTCGGCGTATTGAATTCAACAAACGCCTGTATTTCCCACGACTGCACGAATAGAATCGTAACAGTGAATGTGGTTTACTTAGTGTACTAAAAAAAGCAACATGTAAAAAGTTCTATTGAACAGTAGTGCTTTTGTAGAAATATAATAATTCGACCACGCAGCTGAACCGCTGATGTGAGTTGAGCAAATTTCCAAACTTAAGTTTATATGCCTATTTTTTAGGGTTTCAACCAACAATTTGGGAAATAGGTCTATTCACGACGGTGCTGAATAGCTACAAAATGGTTCGCACGCCATTCCGCATATTTTGATTATGTTCAATACACAAAGCATTGCGTGCTTAGCACGCCATTCCGCATATTTGGAGCATTTTCAAGACACAAAGCATTGCGTGCTTCGCACGCCAACCCTCCTATTCGGAGTATCTTCAGTACACAATGCATTGCGTGCTTCGCACGCCAACTCCACGGTAGAATCCACCGCATGGCTTTGAACCGGGTACTTCTATGGTATTTTACGTTTTGATCGATTTTGGGGGAACCAAGCGACCTATAAGTAAAAAAACAAAATGAGTAGAATAACATCCTACATTTATATTTGTAGGAAAAACTGAACAAAAAAAATCATTCTCGTAGGAAAAACCTAAAAAAATAGTTACTTCCGGTCAAAAAACGTGCTTACGATTGTTGGATTTTTTTGGCTAACGAACTCGTCCGAGCGACGTAGACGACCATCGTGTGTACCAAATTTGAACCAAATCGGACTTAAAATACGGCCGCTAGAGTGCGAACACATATATACATATATATA
>JAGFPH010003500.1:119355-132239 GCA_018207615.1 Philaenus spumarius
GACAATGTTGTTGGGTTTAACGACATTAATCACAAACTCTGACACTGTTGAAACATCTAGCAAAATTAATCACAAACGCTAACTGACAGTGATGCTTTACAAACAATAATAATGTAACTGAATAACTGACGTCGCCCGACGAGACTTTTTTGCATGTCGGTTTTTGGGTGGAAATCTACGTCTAAATCATATAGTGCTATATGCCCCATTAAAGACTCGGCCGCCATCAAATAGATGTCTCGCATCTTACGACGCACATGTCCGTACAAGGTTTGAGCGCAACAGTGAACATTTTCTCTGAGATCCACTAGTCAGGATCAACTAAACTTTTGTGCAAAATTTGCACAATGATGTGACTGCGAACCAAAACAAGCAAAGAGCTTTCTGTTGCACGTTCTACATCATGGAACAGCTATTTTTATCGCACAGGCCGTCAACCCGTCAAAGCTACACGTTCGCAACAATAATAGATAGCAAAACAGTATACTCTTCATATTACTTTCTCACTATAATATAAACCGACTTTAGTTTCTTAAAATGTATAAACCGACTTGAAGGTTTTCAAATCCGGGTATTACTTTTCTTTGACCGTGTGTTTTCGGGGACTTCATTTTCTATTCAATCAATTAACCTAGAAAGAAACTCGTGTGTCCTTAATCTTCAAAAGCCAAGTGAATTTAGTGGAAAAATATCGACTGAATATTAAACGGAAGCTGGATTGTTATCATTGGAAAGGGTTTGTCCGCCTCGTGGCTTAAAATCTCTCTAGGCTTTTAAAGAAATTGGAGTGAGATCTTTAGCCTGGCTACGTGTTCCGTTTTTAAAATATTGAGACGATTAGGTTTTGTGATATTTTAATATTGTTTGTTTTTTTGGATTGAGATTCTTATGCATAATCTCTTATGTATAATAATTAATTAGTGTATGTCTATACAGGGTGTCCCCGAACTCTCTGGACCCCTTTTGTAAATATGTTCCTGGGATCCAGACAAACATATTTTACAATATAAACATGGTCTACGGTGCTTATTTTTTCTTCTGTCTGTCTGTCTTTATGTGTTTTTTACAAAATATTTAATATTATTGGAAGTAGAAAAGATATTGAGCTCAAACTTTGTATACCTATTTGTTGCGTAACCTTTCATCACTGTACGAAAAATTAGAATGTTATTTTAAATATTTTAAAAATGGAGGCCGTTTATAATTTGTGTTGTAAAATATCTCAAAAACCGCTAACTTTACAAAACAATTACAAGAAACAAAAAAGTTTGCTTTTTTAATGACAAACACAGTGATTTTTACATTTTGTCTTTAGCTCAAAGGATAACAGAGATATTGAAAATAAGGAAAAATATATTTCTTTGTAGTTGTCAACAGTACCCAGAATTACTCTAAAAATAGGGGTTCTGTAACTTCAGTAATTGTTACGATATTTGATCCAAAACGCAAAATTCGGTCTCAAAAAACATGATATACTGGGGTCCTATTTTATTAAATTTATATGCCCATCTTACGCAAATTAAATTAAATTTTACACCTTAATTAACAACCTACATATTTCAATAGGGATTCGTTTCTGTGAGTAATCTGAAACACGGGTGAAATCTTTCGCCAGCTGTAACTCTCTAAAGATGCATTTCCGGACCTATGCATATATGACCTTTTTTTATATTTTTTTGCTAGTGGAATCAGCTCAGAAAGTGCTCGGAACCTTATGCAAATAATTTATTATTTTAGCTCATAAAAACATTACAAAATTTTTTTTCTAAAGTTATTCTGGGTGTTGTTGACAACTACCAAGAAATAAATTTTTCCTTTTTTTTGTCAATATCTCTGTTATCCTTTGAGCTACAGACAATATAAAAAAATCATTTTGTTTGTCATTATAAGACCAAACATTTTTGTCTCTTACATTTTTTTGTAAAGTTAGCGGGTTTTAAGATATTTTTGATATTAAAAACGCCATTTTGAAACTAGTTAAATAGTGCAATGTCCATTTGAGCGTTATTACCAAGTAAACTATTTTACATAAATACTTGTACTGCACGCAGTCCTGTTTTGATCACTTTCTATACGATGACGTACGTTTCGCCTATTTTTTCAGGCATTTTCAAACCGTTTATAAACAAATTTTAAAAATGATTTGCATTTGTTTAATGCGCGTCAAAAAAATATAAATACAGTAATACACTCCACAAACATTAACACAAAAACACAAACACACTTAATGGGGCATGAATATGCCGATGTAGTTTATTTTAAAATAACAACTCGCACACGTGCACCCAGGCCCGTCCTTGTCTCAGTACTCTGAAAAACAAATTCATTCTTGTAGGAAAATCTAAAAAAAATAGTTACTTCCTGTCGAAAAACGTGCTTCCGATTGTTGGATATTTTTGGCTAACAAACTCGTCCGAGCGACGTAGACCACCAACATGTGTACCAAATTTGAACCAAATCGGACTTAAAATGCGGCCGCTAGAGTGCGAACACATATAGACATATATATTACTTTTAATGACACCTCACATCGTGTTCTGGGGACCATGATCGGTGCTCATTTGCTACTCCCGACCTTGGGTCTTACCATAAGGGCCACTGCAATTGCTCATTTTTCCTATGGAAATTCGCTAATAATGTTTGTATAAATAAAAATGACTAATTTGATTTGCTTTAATACATTTCTATTTGAATTAGCTGTTTCCTCTTTTGTATTTTTGTATTAATAATAAATGTTTTTTTAATTATATTTTTGGTTTAATTAACAACCTATAATCACTTTCATCATGAGAGAAATTTATAAATTATAAAAATGACTCCATAGCATTCACTCCATCGATTTTCTTTATGGGTAGGTAATAGGAGGGGATACAAAAATGGACCGGCAAGATCCGGACTATTAATCTTTGGGCTTTTTTAAGCTAATGTCCGTTGATGAAATGCGGTCCTCACATTTGACAAACTCACTTCCTTACAGCTCCTGGTCAACAACTAGGTAAAACGTAGTTTCAGAATTTCGTTAAGGGGAAGTTTGGCATTGGGGGGGGGGGGGGGAGTGCTTGGCATTTCAGGTGGAAACTTGGTCGGGTAGGGCTTAATTGTTTGTTAGTTTTTGTTTTAATACGCTCGTATGTTAATTTACTGAAGTGTCTTATCAAAATTATATGTTAACTTAGTATGTTATTTTATGTATAGTTATTTTAGTACTACATATCCTATAATCTAATACGAGCAATGTCTGTTTGTACGTATGTTTGTACGTACGAGCAATCTCGAGATTCAGCGGAAGGATTTTGCTGAAAGTTTGTGATTAGAGGCTTATTGGTCTAAAAAATCGATTGGTAAAAACCACTACCTCAGGAAAACTCGTATTTTTCGAAACAACTCATTTGATTTTTTTTAACATGTAGTTTAAAATCATTGCATATGTTTATGGACTATCATAATAACAGTAATCAGCTGTTTCCTATAATATTTCCATTATCAGCTGATTTCAACACCGAACGTAACTAAAACATTATTTTTGTGCTGTTATTAACCGTTCTAAAACCCTTTTCACCAGTGTCTGCATTCTTTATATTTCTATAAAGGTAATATAAATTATGTAATGATTACAATTATTAATTGTCATTTCTAAAATACATAAACAAATTCAGTATGTGATTCGGATTTGCATACATTTTCCTGAAAAAAAGTACTGAGCGATGCTCGGTCGCCCAGGTACTATAAGCTTCAGTATATAATATGTATTTGATATCTACGAGGTACAAACTCACAAGGCGTGTTTTCCCTCTGTGAGCGGATCGAAGCAGTGCGCAAGACGGGGATGGAGGCTGAGCTGCAAATCTATTTCCTACATATAGGCAGCTATTCAGCGAATTCGTGAGTAGACCAATTTTCCAAGTAGTTGGTTGAAACCCTAAAACTTATAAACTTAATTTTGGAAATTCGCTAAACTCACGTGAGAGGGAAAGTTCGACTACGTGGTCGAATTATTAGCAAATTTCCATAGAAAAAATTGCAGTGGACCTTATGGTAAGACCCAAGGTCGGGAGTAGCAAATGAGCACTGATCATGGTCCCCAGAACACGTTTTGGGGTGTCATTAAAAATCATATATATGTATATATGTGTTGTCTACGTCGCTCGGACGAATTCGTTAGCCAAAAAAATCGAACAATCGGAAGCACGTTTTTTGACAGGAAGTAACTATTTTTTTTAGATTTTTCCTACGAGAATGAATTTGTTTTTGAGTTTTTTCTACAAATATAAATGTAGGATGTTACTCTGCACATTTTGTTTTTTTTACGCGATCTTATGGATCTCGCTTGGTTCCCCCAAAATCGATCAAAACGTTAAATACCATAGAAGTACCATAGAAGATACTCCCAATATGGGGGTTGGCGTGCGAAGCACGCAATTCTTTGTGTATTGAAGATACTCCCAATATGAGGAATGGCGTGCGAACCATATGCACCGTCGTGAATAGACATATTTCCCAAATTGTTGGTTGAAACCCTAAAACATAGGCATATAAACTTAATTTTGGAAATTTGCTCAACTCACGTCAGCGGTTCAGCTGCGTGGTCGAATTCTTTTACGGAGTGTGTACATTGAATGTAAGGCTCGTTTAGAAAAAGTGGTAACATTATGAGGTAATTCGAAATAAATACTGATCTAGACATTATCATTTCGTCCTATCAGTTTTTTTTTGCAGGTTGGTAACTCTGCCGCAATATGGCGTGTGGGCGTTTATTTATATGTATCGTAACGCCTGCAGTTTGTGTTGGTTAGACTGATAAAGGCGGGGGAGTAGCGTAGAGCATGCAAGTCAACGCAGTGTTCGAAGGTTTTGAAGTTTCCAAACTTGGTCGACTGCTCTAACCACTGCGTCACGCAGTTGTCGTGAAAAATGGTGCCGTAAAACGTGGAAAACGATGAAGTTACAGGTCTGTAAAACCATTGTATTTGGATAACCTAATAGAACTCAGATCCCATGCAATATTTCGTTCCACTGGAAATTCGACGATAGTGGCGTTATCTATTGGGGAAACGACGGAAGCTGTGTGAAACACCAATGCTACCAATGATTTCTCCCTAGCGGTACCTCGCGGCGCGATCATGCACTATTTTCCCGACAACCTTTTTTTCGGCACACAGCCCCCGTATGCATGCATGATCTATTTTATTATTCATGATCTATGGTAAAACAGAGTGACCAATATCATACACTTTTAAATCTGCGTTTTCTTTTCCATTGGTAGTTTAACACTATTAAATTACGTAATAGTTTGTCTGTAGACATTTCAATCCGCTGTTAACACTTTCAGATCTGTCATCATACTGCAATCTGTTTGGAACAATTTCTGTACGGAAAGCTGCAACGAGAGAATGAAGTTTTATGACGAACAATCAATCATAGTTTGGTGTCGACCTATCCATCATAGCGCAGTATTGAAATATTCAAAACTGTTGGATCTCTGCTTGGCCTGAATATTAACCTCTGCTTTATACAGTATACCCCAAAACGACGCTGGCATTTTTAGCGAATTTCGATAGGAAAAATGAGCTAGTGCAGTGGCCCTTATGGTAAGGCCCAAGGTCGGGAGTAGCGAATGAGCATCGATCATGGTCCCTAGAACACGTTTTGGGGTGTCATTAAAAATCATATATATATATATTATATATGTGTTCGCACTCTAGCGGCCGCATTTCAAGTCCGATTTGGTTCAAATTTGGTACACATGTAGTTTGTCTACGTCGCCCGGACGAGTTCGTTAGCCGAAAAAATCCAACACATTTTTTGACTGGAAGTAACTATTTTTTGAGATTTTTCCTACGAGAATGAATTTGTTTTTCAGTTTTTTCTACAAATATAAGTGTAGTATGTTACTCTGCACATTTGGTTTTTTTACGCGATCTTATAGCTCGCTTGGTTCGCCCAAAATCGATCAAAACGTAAAGTACCATACAAGTAGGCTGCCCGGTTCAAAACCATGTGGTGGAATCTATCGTGGTGTTGGCGTGTGAAGCACGCAATGCATTGTGTACTGAAGATACTCCCAATACGGAGTTTGGCGTGCGAAGCACGCGATGATTTGTGATTGAAGATAATCCCATTATGCGGAATGGCGTGCGAACCATTTTGCAGCTATTCAGCACCGTCGTGAATAGACCTATTTCCCAAATTGTTGGTTGAAACCCTAAAACATAGGCCTATAAATTTAATTTTGGAAATTTGCTCGACTCACGTCAGCGTTTCAGCTGCGTGGTCGAATTATTGTGCATGTTAACGGTTTTTAGCAAATTTCCACTGGAAAGACGAGCTATTGCGGTGATTTTTATGGTGAGATCTAAGGTCGGGTATAGTCAGTGGTTACCGATCACTGTTTCGGGGTGTCCATTAAAAATGTTCTATATACAGGGTCATTTTTTAATTATGGAAACGACTTTATATTGCGTAACTGAGACGTACTCGGTGCAAGAGGCTTATGCGGATCTGCATAGTTCTAAACATCCAACATTTTGGGGGTTGTGGAATTTTATCCGCCATATTGGATCCGCCATATTGGATTCACTTTATGTTATTAAATGGGATGGTGGTCATGTGACACATCATTTCTGTGTGGAATTTCAAGGAAGAAGCAAAGGCGTAAACAGTTTTTCAATAGATGCCTTCGTTTTCGAGTTATACACGTTCAAAGTTGCGAATTTGGGAAAATTGTGTTGGCAATAAAAAAGGCAAAGCACACTGCATAAACCATTTTATTTTATTTTTCAATCATAAAGTATTTAATAACTGATTTTGTCAACAACATTTTTTATATTACATTTTTAAATAATAATTTCATCTGATTTATTTTGTTAATAATACGTATTTTCTGTTATTAACACCGGCAGCTGAATTGGGGTTAGTAAATAATTAACATAGCCATTTTATTTTGTTGTTGCGTTGTTTATTTATTATTATGACTTTCATATTATTATCATGTCTTACCACCGTTTAAACGTAGTTATTATAGAAATACGCGTTTATGGAAGAATCAAAAGCGATCTTTTTGTAAATAATATACGGTGATTTTTCTATAATTTACGGCATTAAATGAAAAAAATCTGGAATATTTCGATCATTCAGCTGAACCGCTGCCTTGGGTTGAGTGAATTTCCATTATTGAGTTTATATATTGTAGAGTTTCAACCAACTGTTTAGGAAATTGGTCTACTCACGAAGTCGCTGAATAGCTGCTACTTGTACGAAATACTGAAAAACGAGTTTACATCTCAATCTTGCGACCTTAGATTATGGAATTAGTAGCTTTGCGGGATGCGAGTTTGCATCCCGGTCTTCGTCCTTGTATCAGGAGCTGTCCCCATAAAATACTATTTTGGTATTTTACGTTTTGATTGATTCTGAAGGAACCAGACGGGCTATCTGGTCGTGGAAAAAACAAAATGTGCATTATAATTTCCTATAATTATTTTCTTAGATAAAACCCCAACAAAGTTTCATTCTGGTACGAAATATTTAAAAAATGATTTACTTCCCGTAAAAAAAGTGCTTCCGGTCGTTGGATTGTTTTGGTTAACAAACTAGTCTGATGGACTTGTAAAACCAACGTGTGCACCAAATTTGAACCAAATTGGTCGTAAAATGCGGCCGTTAGGGTTCCAAAATATGTATACATAAAATAAATATATAAAATATTTAATGACTCCTTAAATGATGTTCTGGGCACCATGATCAGTGCTCATTGATAACTCCCGACCCTATATCTCCATAAGAACTATTGCAATAGCTCATCTTCCCTATGGAAATTCGCTAATAAGGTAAACAATAAAAGAGGTTATCAAAGTTAGTGAAGACAATTATAGACAAACAATATACAAAAACAACCTTTCCCCTTTTCATATGCATATACACGTCAGCCAATGTTTGTAACTGTATGTATTTCAATGTAAAATAGTATTTATGTTGATTTTCGTACCTTTTCGGATTATCCGTGGAACTCAGTTATCCGCGTTTGACGCGACATCCAATTCCACGGATATTTTTGACTTTATTGTATGTGTTATTACTCCCTCAATCTTCTCATGACTTGAAATTTATTCGATTTTAAACTCGTTAAGACGCTTGAATTGATGGCCTGCTGGATATGTTAGCCTAGAGTATTTTGTGAGAAAAATGTCTACAAATAAATTATAAAATAAAATTTAAACTTGAACTGGACTTATGAGAAATAACACTATATAAATAAAAAACAGAACACAGTTATAAGTTTGTAACCGTCACTGATAATGATGACCTGGTCATCGAAACGCGTTTGAATTATTAAACGTTTTTTATGAGAAATAAATTATGTTCAGAAAATATAATTTCATATATTTATATAACACAATTTCTTCCTCCTCTAGAAATTAATTCACAGAACTACCGTTATATTTTCTTAAGAATTAGTTTAAATTGAGTGTCTCTCAGCCCGTGAACGGTGCACACTTTTTGTTTTCACAATAAGACGTTTTAATTTACCACCGACATGTCTTGCTTCCGAGGGGGCGCGCTAGGCAACAAGTGATACGTCACGCGTGTCGTACGATTGCAGCCACTTTGTTTTGAAGGGGCGACGGAAGATGAGTCTGAACACCTGTCCTGGGGCTAAATAATTCATTGTACTTTGTTTTCGGTTGGCAACACTGATTCGTCACACTTGTCAGTGAGTGGAAGTGATAAGTTAGGGCTTTGCCCTTAGGCGTGACGCAAAAGTTGTGTTTTCTCTAAAATCGTTTGTAATAATTGATTGTACCGATCATTGAAACAAAAACTTTATTTATTTATTTCAAATAATTTTTATTAGTGTAATTTTATCAAATAATTTAATTATAATTTATTAGCAAATCAAATTAATAATTTTTATTTAGACAATCATTATTTATACATTTTCAGTTTAAGCGAAACGCCATAATTTTGGGCGGATAAAAGAAGCTGCTGCCGTAAAACGGTGTAGCATGTTTTTTTTATGTAAAAACGTCTTTAGACATACCGAGCACATTTCAAATAAGTAAAGTGTACGAACACGCGACACGCACTTAGTGAGACGCCATGCGTTCATGAGATGGTTTACACGAGTACCAATATTAATAAACCAGGAGTTTAAAGTAACGGCTGATGGTTAAAAAAAGAAGAAATCTACGAAATAAAATAGGCAGTGGTGAATTTAAAGGCTTAAACTCAATAGCTGTATGGGTTTAGCTACCGCTGAAATGGACATTGCGCTTCCTCATTTTGTAAGTTGTATTAAAAAACTTTACTTGGTAGTTCGTCTGAAATTTACATTGCACTTAGTAATTTTGAAAGTTGTAGGCGATACCTCTAAAATGGACGTAGGGCTTTCGAACTTTATTTTAAATGCCTAAATTCGCCAACTCGGTTGCTATAGCAACGAATGCAAATGCGTTGAAGAAACGTGTGTCGGTTTAGTACAGGCATAACCTAAAATTATGTTGTTAAACTTTTCATACAAATTAGCTGTTTAACTTTAATTATGTTGTTGTTGTTGCTCCAGTAAACAAGAAAGCAACCGGAAGCGCAAGCGCTTCTCTCTGTAACCGTATCTAAACCGTACAATTTCTTGCGGCTGAGCGCTTTGATATTGTCTGACTCATTTCAAACCATTTTATAAGTCCATCTTTTGTAATTGAGTGTTGAAAAAAAAATCTGGATATTCTTTATAAAATTTCGGATCCGGCTTGCAAATTACTTTTCATTATAATTTTTTTACTGTGTTAAGAAAAAAAAAATTCAAACTTTTAACTTACAAAATGTCAATTACACAACAAAAGAAAAGCATTTAAAAATATATAAAATGTAAAACGGATGCGTATTGTAATTGTGCTTAAAATGAGACATTGCAAACAATTTTATGATAAAAAATAAACGAAATAAACGGTTTGAAATTTAACATTGCACTTATGGGATACAAATCCAAGATGGCCGTCATTACAGCAGACCCTTAAGGGTCTGCTCCAGTAAACGAGAAAGCAACCGGAAACGCAAGCGCTTCTCTCTATAACCGTATCTAAACAGTGCAATTTCTTGCAGCCGAGCGCTTTGACATTGCCACATTGAGTGCTGAAAAAAACCTGAATATTCTTTATAAAATTTCGGATCCGGCTTGCAAATTATTTTTTATTATTAATTTTTTATTGTGTTAAGAAAAAATTCAAACTTTTTACTTACAAAATGTCAATTAGCCTAACAAAAGAAAAGCATTTTTTTTTAAATCTATAATGCAAAACGGATGCGTATTGTAATTAATTGTGCTTAAAATGAGACATTGCAAAAAAAATTTTGATAAAAAATAAACGAAATAAATGGTTTGAAATTTAACATTGCACTTATGGGATACAAATCCAAGATGGCCGCCACTACAGCAGACCCTTAATAGTTAACAATAGATATTAAGTAAGCCTTTCTCGAACCAATATCAGTTCAGTATTGGTCGAACCTAAAATTTAGATTTTTTTATTACGTTTGACTGTAGACAATCATGATTATGCTATTTTTTAGATTTCAAACATAATGATCATATTTCGGATTACACCAATATAACTTAGATTTATATTTTTGACAGTTTTCACTTCTGTCGGCAGTCCCACTACTGCCTTATTGTTTTAAATAAATTATGCATCTATTGTGATGATTTCAGATATAAAACATTTCCAGGGAAAAGCTCCATTTAATGGTTTAGACAATTAAAGGTTACGTTATAACACAAAGGGAATACGTTATCAGCTCTATTAGCGGGTATTCAAGTCACCCTCATTTCTTGTGTATTAGTTATTAAGTTGGTACAGTGACTATTGCTAGGGGATAAGCACAAACTACCAACATTTGAAAGTATAAAATATTCAAGTCTTAGTTTCACAGTTATTGCGGATCTTATGATCAACCTTTGTAAACCCAGCAAATGTATTATCTAATTGCACTAAAAACTATGGACCCAGTTTTTACGATACTTTGAATAACTTATTATCAACTCCTATAAAAGCGAGTGTACGTCCGTACGTACGTGAGTAACATACATAATATAACAGCTGATTTAGCCCATCATCTGTAATACTTAAACAAACCCAGTGTAGATTATACTTTGGGGTTATGTTTACAACTTCCATCATTCTAATTTCTTATGAAGTTGATTTTTTTAAATATGAGTTATAGAACTAAAGTATGTTATAATATTTTTTAATATTTGCTTTGATTCTATAAACTGTATATAAATACAACCTTTTATCCTATACTAATATTATAAAGAGGTAAAATTTGTTTGTTTGTAGGGGGTAATTTTTGGAACTACTGAACCGATTGAAAAAATAGTTTTACTAATAAAAAGCTACACCATCCCTGAGTAACATAGGCTGTAATTCATTTTGATGTTAACATTTTTTATTTCAATATTTGTAAACTTAGTAGGAAAAATATTGTAGACTGACGAACCAACACATGTATTTACATTTACAATTGAAAAAAATAACAGATAAAACAGCTATTTGCTCCAATATTTTCATTAACAGCTGATTTCAAACTTTGAAGAAATTATTTGTATTTCTAACTTTTGGTTAGGTTTTTCATTAAGTGTAGACCTGAGCCTTACTGGTTCTTTTAACCTTTATTATAACTGCTGTTTTAAAATACAAGAAATAATTTGATTTGAACATTTAACTTGATTTACCATCTTAGCTTTGTGGTTATTATTAATCCTGCTACACCTTTATTATAAAGAAAACGTAACATGATTACGTGTACAGAAGGTTCTAACGTAGTAGGCGTGCGGAGCACGGAAGGGTTTCCCCTAGTCATCAATGTATTCGTTTATACAAATTTAAAGAAGACATAACTATTCGTTTAACTTAAAACATTCGTACATCTTCGTATAACATAAAAACATATTCTATTATTAATTTCTTCACTGTAATATTAATAACTTCTAAATCATTTGATCTATCAATATGAAATGAAAAGTAATTAAAAGATAATATTTTTATCTTTGTTTAAATATATAATAACGTATATAAATACCAAATTTTAATAAATAGGCCTACAGTTTTATAATTTTGTACACATTTACCGATAAAGTCTGTTGTTTTTAAATACTATTTTTTTTAATGATGCATTTCTGATCTAATTAATCTGCCTGTGATTTTTCACTAGGCTTACTAGTACTTTAATATAATAACAACGTCGCGTCGACAATAGTCAATTGTCGTGTCGCAGTTGTTTTTTTTACAACTACGTATTTTCAGGATTTAGCTTGCAATAACTGCTCTTACAGTGCCGGCCACCACAAAAGCAACGAACAAAACGTCCAGCTTTTAATATTCTAGAATAAATATATAAACCACTCGAGCGATCGATGGACCGCCGAACGTCCGGTAATAATTTTTTTTTATTTCAGCCCCTCTGATGGTCCCATTTCATCGACGTCACGGTCCAGTCTCTATTATGGCAAACATTAATTAAATCTCATAAAATGTTTTTTTTTTTTTTAAATTGAACAATGTGGAAACCGATGTACCGACATTTTTACAAACTTCCGAACGTTCAAATGTGTTAGTGAAATTAAATGATTGAAATTCTTTCGGATTTATGGGTAACGATTACAGTGGTCTTTTTTTGTATTTTTTATGGTCTTTTATGCTTTTTTGGCTTTATGAGGGGATTTATGGACTTTTTCATTGTCTTCATCTTTTTGTTTATGGTTTTTTCATTGTCTTCATCTTCTTGTTTATGGCCTTTTTCGTTGTCTTCATCTTCTTGTTTATGGTTTTTTGCATTGTCTTTATCTTCTTGTTTATGGTCTTTTACCTTGTCTTCATCTTTTTGATTATGGT
>JAGFPH010003500.1:132339-149136 GCA_018207615.1 Philaenus spumarius
TTTTCCATTTGTCATTGCCATGGCAACCGATTAATAACACTTTTTTCCTTACGCTTTTTTCCGTCCGTTTCTACCGCAACCCGCGTAAAGTAAACTGCGTTCAAAAAAGTTTGTTTAACTATTGCCGATAAATGCGATCCGAAAATGTAGCTTCACGCCCCCGTTTACAATCAACCGAGGAATCATCAGTCCGTAATTATACCTACAAATCGTCTGCGTTCTGTTTGTTTTGTTCGGGGCGAGGAAACGATTGGTATGCCTGACGGTTGCGATACTCCGTCTTGCTGTCAAACACTGAGGGTAGGATATTGAACTCCAAGGGTCGGGGGAGACAGAGAAAAACTACCCCATTCGCGTGTTAACATGTAAACGTCGCTGTGCGTGACAAATTCTCGACCCTGAGGCGTTCCTTTTTACTTTTCGTCAGAACGGATTGCCCATCCCAAAAACCAAAAGTAACGTTCTATTTGAGGCTTGGAATGTGATTCTTTAAGATCGACTTTATTAAAACACCCCTGGCTGAGAAAGTTTTTGGGAATATTGACACAGTTTGGAAAAGGCTTTATGAGGAAAACACAACTTACGAAATGAGGTAGCGCAAAATTTCTATTACAGAGGACATATATATATAAGTAGAACGTGACTGAATTCAATTCACAGACAGCAAACATTTTTTGGACGCGGTGCGCCTATAGAAGTTTACACTTCAATAAAAAAGTTCCTATAAACATAGGCCCGAAAACGCTTCGGTTTCCAGATATCCGCCATTTTGTTTTTTGTTATACAAAATAATTTGTTTCTAGAGAACGGTTTGGCTGATTGAGTTCTAACTTTTCATGAAGTTTAACCTAACAGTGATTTTTATTAAGAGAAAAATAAGCAATTAAATCCAACTATGCTTTTAAAAATTACGGCTGTTTGAAAATTTCAAACATAAATTACTCAAAAACCGCTCATTTTAACAAAAGATGTCAAGACACCTTTCTTTGCGGCCCTTTTGATTCCCTATCGGATGGTGTAACTGTCAAAACAATCGTATGAAGAATAATAGCTAAGTTATGTGTAATAATTTTTTTATTCAACCCGGCATCCAATACCAACACATCCGATTGTTTTGTAAGTTACACCATCCGTTAGGGAATCAAAATGGCTACAGTAAAGGTACCTTAACATTTTTATCGTTAACAATTTATACCGTTCAAAGAACAGCTACTTCACTACTTACCACTTCGTAAAATTACAAGTCTCTGCTCTTCAATAACCCTTTTGATGTAAAATATTAAAACCTTATTTCGTAATATTGCTTTTCTCCTCCATCACGGGAAATAATTAAAACACGCTAAAACAGCCTCCTTGACAACCCCTCGTAGAAGTCTCTCATTGTCTGATAATATTTCAGCCTAATTATAATTGCTACTACACATGTGTTTTTAGGGGTTGGAGAAAATTTAATTCCGCACAGGAAGCAATCGCGTGATATTAAATAGTAGAGACACTAAAGGAAATTTAAATCGAATTATAAAACATTCTGTTAACGCGTAAGTAACAATGTGAGGCTTTAACTAGGATCGAAGTTTACCCTAAAAGTACCTCTCATCCGCTTACATCCGGCAATACTACATAGCTTATATCTAGTAACTTATGTCTAGACAAAATAAAATCAAACCTGAATACAATCTATACGAATCTAATGAAATTATATACAGGGTGTTCAGAAAGAGGGTTCCAAGAATTCATCAAAATCATATGAAAATTTCCAAGAAACATAGGTCCGAAAATGCTCCGTTTTCTGTTTAGCCGCCATTTTGTTTTTTTACAAAATAATACATATCTTGAGAAATGTTTGACTGACCGAGTTCAAACTTGGCATGAAGTTTAACCTAAATATGATCTATCTCAAGAAAAATAAACGATTATATCCAATTAAGCGTTTCAAAATGGCGGCTGATTGAAAATTTCAAACCTAAATTTCATAAATAGCTCTAACATCTGCAGCAAAAAAGTCTTCCTCAATAAAAATTCCTGGATTAAGTGGTTAGATCCTGTTGTTTTGAAACCATTTATGACTTTTTCCTTGTTGGTTACCTTGATGTAAGTTAAGCTTTTTTGAATATATTAGCATTGTATTTAGATAACCTAATAGAACTCCGATCCAATGCATTATTTCAATCCACTAGAAATTCGACGATAGTGGCTCGTTCTATGGGGGAAACGACGAAAGTGGTGTGTAGTGTAGCACCAACGCCTTGAATGATTTCTCCCTAGCGATACCTCGCGGCGCGATCATGCAATATTTTCCCGACAACCTTTTTTTCGCCACGCTGCCGCCGTATGCATGCATGATCTATTTTATTATTCATGATCTATGATAGTAGTGGCATCTGAAACGATGAATCTCGTTTTCCCGCAAGAAGATATCACACACTTGATTAAACACAGTTTTCAGAGGGTGATAGAACATAACGTTCAAAAGTAGTAGCCTATGAGACGGGTGTGGTAGTATTAACAGCAAGACCACACCATTGTCCTTACGGAAGTTGTAGATTACAAAATTATCATAATAATACATGTGGGGAAATGACGAACATGGTCCGGGGTAATGGCGAACAGTTAGTTCGTGATTACCCCATTTATCGCTGTTTTTTTTTTTCATGGCATATTAAACATTAAATTACACTTCTTAAACATCATAACATAGGCTAGATATACTAAAATTAGTGTTGATTCTAGTATCCCTGAATAAATAAAGTAGATTTAAAGAGATTTGTATTGACCCTGTTTTAAATGTTTGTTGAATTTAACAAGCAAAGTGGCGGAAACAGTTTTTGGTTATCACTAGCAAACCTAGCAACGTAATGAACCTAGTCCAAGCGTGGTAATTTGACCTTCCCACGTGGTAGGTAGCAGCACCAAACAGACTCTATATTCAAACACAATAAGCAAAAAATGTGATGTTCGGCATTACCCGGGTGATCGCCATTTCCCCGGTCTCCCCTAAGTACGGACGTACATCGCTTTTATAGGAGTTGATTAGTAATACCAAATATAAATATAGGCCAGTCGGTAGGGGTAATTGTAGACCAAAAGTTCCAGTAATTTACAATACGGCTGATTTTTTTTATAAGTATATTAAAGTATGTAGATTAACATAAAAAGAAGTTTACCAGAAATTTAACATTTTTATTCGATTATCCTTAATATTTCGAGCTGGGATGAAGATAAAGAAAAATAAATAAAATTAAGAACTCCTAAAATTAAGAAACCCATTGATAAGTGTCTAGATCGATTCACAGGCTCTAGATCGGGTCATTTTCAAGATAACTAGCTGAGACTCAGCATAAATGTTTAAAATATATATTTTAACTCCTATGTCAAGTTTCAATTTGATATATTAAAATTCAGTTAATTTAGAATGAGCTAACGCTTCATATATGAATGAGATTTCAACTTTTAGTGATTTCCCCTTCTGCAAAATACATACCTGCATTATCGAATTTTTTCAGACAAACCATTGCTCGGAGGAAAGAAATACATATGACCTTTTTTATTGAAAAATACTTCCTCTACACGGTGGTATTTTTTTATTTGTCTTTATCTTCATCTCAGCTCGAAATATTAAGGATAATAGAAAAAAAATATATTTTTTTAATATAAAACGTTTTTTTTATATTAATCTACATACTTTAAGGTACTTGTAAAACAAAAATCAGCCGTATTGCAAATTACTGGTAGTTGTAACCTACACCGACTGGGCTAATATCAATCGGAATATCCACATACTATGGTTCCGTATTAGGTTGCAAGAAAGATTGAAATAGTAAAATGTATTTCCGAATATTTTAATGAAACCAGAAGACGCGAGTTAAAAAACCTAATTGCATTCCAACAGTTTTTACAAGGAGTCTTTTAATTAAAACCAATATTTACATATTATTTTCAACAGCTGAGTAAACAAAGTTGGATTCTTATAAATTCAATCGTCATTTCCGTAATATTATACGGGGAACGAAGAGCCGCTGAATGTAGAACGAACAGCGTTTCCAGTAAATTAAATACTCTTGTTTGGAAAAAGTTGTATTGTATCTTTTCCGGGTAATGGAGAATGTTTAATCTAAATCGGTTCTTACATAATTTGCATTACTCCAATCCAAATAAACAGTACCAGATAACTGCCACATACTTTCTCCCAGTTGAAACTTTATACCTTCCCAAGAGTAGCATAGAAGGTGGTTATTTAGAATTTCAAAAGTAGGAAAATATTACCATGGAAAATATTAGATGCATGTAACACACATCCATATTATATTATTATTATTATTTAAACTATTCGATCGATTTCGAACAAATTTGCACCAAACATGTCAATTAGGCCGGTATAGATGCACGAAAAAAGGTTTTGAAAAACAACCTAATTTTTGGCCAAAAACCCAAAAAATCAGTTATTATTTTTATTATTAGATGCGCTTTTTGGCATATTGTAGGGTATATTAAGGGCTACAAATAAGCCAAATTTTATCAAAATCGTTAGAGCCGTTTTTGAGAAATTTAGATTTTTCTCGGGTTTTTTGCCATTTTTGGGGGGTAAAACCCCTAAAAATAAAAAATTTGAAAAAATGAAAAAATGCTTGGAGGTATTCCAGAAATACACCTACATACCAAATTTCATCAATATCGGACCGTTGGTATGCTCTCCAGCTCTGTAAACATCCTTACAAACACACGGACAGACATCACAAAGAAAAAAAAAACTTTTTTGGGTTCAGGGAGCACCAAAAAATAATTCCACTAAAAATATTTTTGGGTTCTTGGAGCACCAACACAGGTAATTCCACTAAAAATTCAAATTCGAAAATTTTGACGAAAACAATACTTTCTCCATATACTACGTATAGGGTAGAGAAAGTAAAAAGCCGCTGATCTTTATTCTAATACCAGAGTTAGATCCCGTGAAAAATCACGTGAAGATCATTTTGATATACGTGAGAAAAAAATTAATTAAAAAATATTGAATTAAATGTGTAATAGAAGTAATGCAGGATTTACGACTTGTTTTGAGGTTAGAAGTCGTTGGAAATGTATATTTATTTCGTTTACTTCGTTCTTCAGTATAGAAACTACTTGGGCTTACAACCAAAAGACTAAATCTAACTGTGCACATGCCGTTATTGATTTTCAACTTGTAAATGTACAGAGCCTACAATTGAAAATTTTACCCAAAAAAATGAAATAAATTTTGAAAAACAGAAAAATCGTACATTTTAATTATGGGCCGACTTAAATCGACGATTTTCATGGTAAATATTTTAAACACAGCCATTTAGACAAAAATATATTATTGTCCACAAGTTTTCATCGACAGTATGCCTAATTTTTTTAATTAAGAGTAGCTCAAACTTTTATTATTCTGTTAAAATAGCAATAATTCAGACCAATAGCCCCCAGTGATAGTTCAAAATATAGTTTACTAGCGAAAAAAGCCTCACGAGGTCGGCTGAAAAATGTCTTAGGGCAAAATTAAGGGTCTTATATACCTTGCGTAAAACAGCAAAAATATGCACTTCGTATTAACGTATTTCGGACGCCGTTTTTCAACCTAAAAAGTTGTGAAACATCTTAAATTGTTCTTAAAGGCTTTGTGCTTTTGTTTTATATCTCATAATTGAAAGAAATCGACGGCAACTCATTTTAATAAACAGTTTAATGGAGTAAAAATCGATTATTTTTAACGCATTTTTTGGGAGTTTAAAACTCCCAATTTCCATAATTTAAGCTAACACGTAAAAAATATAAAGCCTTCTTTAAAACTTAAAGTAGTTTCCCAGATTATTAATTTATAAATAGAATCCGAAACACGGTATTACGAATGCATGTTTCAACGATTTTGCGGCTTCAGTCAGACCTTTTGTATTGAAATCATACTGTACTCTCGGGAGTTTTCTTCAAGGTATAGAAGAGCCTTAGGTTCCAGAAATAGGCATCAATCGTATCATATTAAAAAAATAATAATTCCATAATTTTCTTTCATAAAAAAACACACTAAATTCAGCCCGGTAGATCTCCAGAAATAGGTATCAATAGAGTTTTAAAATAAAAACAAACAAACTCAAAAAGATTCCTTATAAATATAAACTGATGAAATAAAAATAAAAATTCTTAATTTTTTTTATAATAATGACATTTACTTTCAATGAACTAAACAAAATGGATTTTCAAAGATTTCTAACATCAAATCTGATCATATATCATATTAATGGGTAGATTAGATATATAATTGTATACAAAAATAACCAACATATAGACATTATAACAAGTTTGGTTTGGTTGAAGCTGTATACTTGTAAACATAACCCAAAAGTATAATCTAGGCTATGTTTTGTTAAAGTATTAACAGATGATGAGCGAAATCAGCTGTTATACGTCTGAAGCGGGGTTTGTTGTTGACGACTGCTCAATGACGGAACATATGTCTGTAAAATAATAGTAATTTTACACTACCGCGCTCATGCGCTATATCATTTTGTAATTCACGGACGTACGTAGGAGTTGATGATTGACGTTTACCGATTGAAGACGATCCCATGGAAACGTAAATGTAAAAAAATCGAACACAAAATAATCCCTGACGTGAGTCGAGCGAATTTCCTAAATTAAGTTTATATGTTTAAAAGGGTTTCAACCAACTATTTGGGAAATTCTTTTGACTAGCTGCCTGCGTGTACGAAATATATATTAGTAGAATTTGTTTGCACATTAGCTTATAAAAACGGCTCACACTCTGCTTCGTTTCAATCGGTCAGGACTTCTTCTTTTATGTAATACTAGGGGAATCAAATGCGTGCGCCGCACGCCAACCCCTTTGGAACCTTCTACGCTCATAATCATGTTATCATTTCTTTATAATAAAGTTGTAGAATTAATCATAACCCCAAAGCTAGGTAAATAATGTTAAACTAGGGGTTCTGCCCCTGGACGCTTCGCATCCCAACCCCGCCTCGGCCTTTGGCCTCAGATGGCTGCTTCGCTTCTCTCGCAGTTGGAAAATTCGCTAAAGAATCTCGTTAATCTTTGGCTCGTTTGTACATAGGTTTGTAAAATTATGAAACCAGGCTTAAATATATTAACAGTAATTACAAGATTAATTATAACCTCAAATAAATGCTTTAGAAAAGTGAGACGCTTTCATTACGGTTTTAGTCCTAGTTCTACTATCTTCTGTCAACTAAAGTTTTGAAACCAGGCCTAAATATAGTAAAAATTATTGCAGGATTAACATAACCTCAATACTATGTTTCAGAAATGAGCCATGCCTATATTACAAAATTTACTATTAGAATTTATCCATCTTTGCCAAGTTTACCTTTTTTTTAACAAATTAAATTGTTAAATCAGGCCTTTTTAACAGTAATTAAAAACTATCCAATGAACAGCTGATAAAACAGTATAAATTGGCTTGTTTATAAACAGCTGTTTTGATCACTTTATTTACTATTTCCTTGTTATTTTGTAACCAACATGGCAACCCATAAGACCCTATGTTAAAAACTTTCAACTTTTAAATTAGATTTTCTCAAAAAATTTCGTTTTTACACAAAATACAACTATATGGGTGTACTTAAAAAATCAAAACTACACCTAAATATAAAATTTGTTTGAATTCGTTAGAACCGTTTTCGAGATCCGCGACAGATACAAAGATAGATACAAGAATTTTTCATTTAAAGTAATAGGATATTCAAATCAAATTATTTCTTATATTATTTTATAACAGCAGTTAAAATAAAGATTAAAAGAACCAGCAAGCCTCAGTTCTACAATTTAATAAAAACCTAACCTAACAGTTAAAAATACATATAATTGCTTCAAAACTTGAAATCAACTGTTAATTGAAATATTTGAGCAAACAGCTGTTTTATCTATTATTTTATTCAATCGGTTGCTATGGTAATAAATGTAAATACATGTGTTGGTTCATCGGTCTAGGCCTAACTTAAGATTTGTTTCCGACTAAATTTACAAATATTGAAATAAAAAATGTTTTTATCAAAATGAATTATAGCCTATACTACTCAGGCATAGTGAAGTTGTTTATTAGTAAAACTGTTTTTTCAACCGGTTCAGTAGTTAAAGAGATTACCCCCTATATACAAACAAACAAATTTTACCATTTTATAATATTAGTATAGACTAGGCCTATTTGATCAGTTAGATATACTTCTTTATCGTATAACATCCTAATCAATCGTAATTCCATTGAAAATATCACAGTATACAGTAATCTGTTTGCATTTGCTTCGCAGTATGGGTTGGTAAGCGAAGCGAACAGGGAGGGAGCCTTCTGGTAGTTATATAAACTTTTTCTTTACTTTGATCAGTAGAACACGTCCTAAATGTGTCCATCTCTCCGCACAACCAGTATAACAGCAATAAATTATTGTTATTATTATAATTCGAATTTGTCAGCCGTTTGTTAAATTAAATCAAACACAAAACACGCCCCGACTAATTTCCCCACGATTTATTACAAGTGGTGGTAGCGTGAGACATGCGCAGTGCAGCTTAAAGTAGGTGATAATTAAACAATTAGGCTGATATATTCATGGTTAGCACGCGACCATAACGCCTCGTTCCGGACATGCTATTCAATTATTGGGAATTTCTCACTCGGGAGTTTCAGATTTGTGTGCACACTTTGCGGGAATACAGGGTGTTTCAATATTCTGTACCAATTAATTCACGATATCACTATTAATACGTTCGAAGGTTATTTTTTCTCTAATTGGCCATTTTGTTTTTCACTAACGAATTGATATATTAAGTTACAATTTTGTATGGAAAAAATGAAACTACCTGAACAATTTTTTTTCCTCCAAAATCCCAATTAAAAATGGCTTCTGTTTAAAACCTTCCTGAATTCTGAAATACCATGTGAATTTAGTTTTATGTAAAAAATAAATATAGGAGATTATTGTTCACATTTTGTTTATTTACACAGACTTATAGCTCGTCTAGTTCCCCCAAAATCGATCAAAACGTAAAAGTTCTTGGTTCAAATCCACGAGGTGGGTTTTACACAGTGGGACAGCTTCTGTTACGAGGCCGGGATGCAAACTTCCACCGCGAGCGAAGCTAAGCAGTCTAAAATCTTTGGCTTCAAGGTCGAGGCGTGAACTCGCAAAGCACAGTCCATAATCCGAGGCAGCAAGAACGAAATGCAAACTCACATAGCTAGTTTTTCCACCGCAAGCGGAACGAAGAAAAGCGTGAGCCGGGGTTTAAGGCTCGGCTCTCCACATTCAAAACTACGATATTGGGTACCAATTTCAATGTTAAATAACCAAAACATACCTTCACTATTAAGCATATTTTTGTGCTGTTTTGTTAAAAAACGAAAGCTGTATTTTTTTTCTTAAAGTAAAATAGATTGTGGGTGTTGATTGCTAAGGACTTTTGCAATATCTCTTTTTGCAACTGAGAAAAAAATTAATAAAGTTTACAGTACTATTTTTTACTATTTATATCATATGTTTATGAAAACAATAAAACGGTTTCTGAAAATGTATTCGGCAATCAACATCCGCATATGACAGTACTTCAAAATGAAACCAAATTTTTAAATTTATTCCACGAATTAACGGAAAAAAATTACTTATTCTGTAGCATTGCTCTTATGGGAATCAGATTCAATATGGCGGGCAGGGAAGCGCCCCCTTAAGGCTGAGGTGCAAACAAATTCGACTTATATATTTCGTACACAAAGGCAGCTATTCAACGTCTCAATTTCCCAAAAAGTTGGTTGAAACCCTAAAACATATAAAGTTAATTTTGGAGTGCGTTCTACTTCCGTCAGCGGTGATCGAATTATTTTGTTTTTATTTGGGTATTTTTCTTTCTTCAGTCTATTTATCAGTCAATACTATTCGTCGTCTAACTGTTGATATATTATGAATAACACAATAAACTGATTTAATAGTTCATAATGTGCATTTTATATTATAAAATGACTAAAACAATAAAATTATCATGAACTAGGTGTTATTATTATTATTTACGCCAACTCCGTTGTAACCTTTATTGCACAGAACCATGTTTTGTTTTCTTTATAATAAAGGTGTAGGATTAATAATAACACCAAAGTTAAGATGGTAAATAATGTAAAATGTTCAAATAAAATTATTTCGTACATTTTATAACAGCAGTTATAATAAAGGTTATAAGAACCAGCAAGATCTGCACTATATAAAAAAAAACGTAACCTAAAATTTAGAAATACAAATAATTGCTTCACATTTTAAAATCAGCTGTCAATGGAAATATTAAAGCAAACAGCTGTTTTATATGATATTTTATTCAATTGGTTGCTATGGTAATAAATGGAATTACATGCGTTGGTTCATCAGTCTGGCCTAACCTTTGATTTTTTCCCACTAAATGTACAAATAATATTGAAATAAAAAATGTTTTTATCAAAATGAATTATAGTCTATGTTACACAGGGATAGTGTAGCTTTTTATTACTAAAACTATTTGTTCATTCGATTTAATAGTTCCAGAGATTACCCTTTACATACATACAAACAAATAAATTTTACCTCTTTATAATACTAGTATAGATTACGAGAAGCGCAGAGATCCGAGGAAGTATGGATAATATGTTTTCCTTACACACTATAACACAATATATTTTCATTTGTCAGAGTGCACTACTACCTTCACAATCTCAAGTTCCAAGTTAGTATGATTTCCTTGTACACTATAACACATTGTTATATATTTTATTGCACATTATATTATTATCCTTCGGAAATCGGAGCGTATTACGCCATACAAATCAAAATGGTGTCGTCTTTGTCGCAATTCTGTGAAAAAAAGTAGTCCTATAAGAGCCCATGTTGGGGCCCAAGTCGCGCCCTGACCACTCACCAGCCATTAGCTTAAAGGGCAGAAAAATAAGTAGTGAACAAATCTTAACACCCTTAGTAGTCACAATATCCAAATCCTTTATTGTAAACTTCTAAATACTAAAATTCATTGTATTTGTATTCACATAATCATGTTATCTTATCTTCTAAAGCGAGAGATAATTGTTTGTCTGCTAAATGGATCTGGAATCTCCGTCTAAGGATTTTTCATTTTTTGATTTTATATGGGGCTTTTGGCCACGAGAAATCGATTGGAAATGGTCTCCAGTCTGGGAAAATTCGTTTTCTACGTCTTTTTATTAAATTAAAAAGTGAAATTTGTCCATTTTAAACAATACAAAGCACAGCTGATGCAAATGTTTTCAATGCCATTACAATAATCATCTGCTTTCTTTTAAACTGTATATTTTATTAGAGGTAAGCCTAATGTTGTATCTATTTATAGTTACCATGGCAACGAATACTTCTGCTAAATAAACATACCCTTTATTTAGTTGTTTAATGTTATAGGCCTAACCTAAACGATGTTCACGGAAATTTGCAATAATAGTTATTGACGTGAGCGAACTAGGCCCTAGGCCTAAATCGATATTGAAATATTAAACTTTAATTTAGGCCTGACTTATTTCTGAGGCATAGCGTTGAGATTATGGTTAATCCTTTAAACTGTATTTTTATTACAGGTAAGCCTAATGTTGTATATACCCTTTATTTAGTTGTTTAATGTTATAGGCCTAACCTCAAAACTCAATAATCCAATATTTATTATTGAAATCATAGCCCTGCTTATAATCGAGCTTTAGCTCGGTCTCCTGGTACTGTTTTCTTTATAATAAAGGTGTAGGATTAATACTAACCCCAAAGCTAAGATGGTAAATAATGTTAAATGTTCAAATCAAATTATTTCGTACATTTTATGACAGCATTTTTATAAAGGTTAAAAGAACCAGCAAAGCTCAGGGCAACACTTTAATAACAACCTAACCTAAATGTTAGAAATATAAATAATTGTTTGAAAGTTTGAAATCAGCTGTTAATGGAAATATTGTTATTTTATCCAATTAGTTGCTATTGTAATAAATGTAAATACATGTGTTGGTTCATCAGTCTAGGCCTAACGTAAGATTTTTCCCGACTAAATTTACAAATATTGAAATAACAAATGTGAAGCTAATGTTACTCATAGGAATAGTGAAGCGTTTTATTAGTAAAACAATTTTTTTAATCGGTTCAGTAGTTCCAGAGATTACCCCCTACATACAAACAAACAAACACATTTTACCTCTTTGTAATATTAGTATAGATAATGTCGGTTTAGTCAACTTAAGTAATTTACTTACTGATTCATGACTCGTTTCGGAACGTTATTCGATCATCAGGTTCTATCTCTATTGGGATCGATAATCCATTAAGATAATTGTACCAACAACAAACAATTTTCATACGACGAACCCTCACTGCGTGGGTGACCGAAATGACGGAAGTGCGCCCTTAGTAGAGTCAATATCGAGCGTACAAACAAATTTGTGAATCCTCTTAAAATTATTTAAATATTTACTCTGCAACGTTTTCGTAAATTACTACTATCAGCGCAAGGGAAGAATTGTTTAATAAATGAAAACTTAGAAATCAGTACCTGCAGGCCGGGCCGAACCAGATTTTTTCCCACTATATCATAGAAAATGTCGACCACAGTTTGTTCCGATTGCGAAACATCCTTTCTTTGTCAAACAAGGTCTAAATAATGCTGCTTAGTAACAGATTGAAACGTGTCATCTCGCTACCCCCTCGAGGAACGTCCCTCAAGTCTCGGCAACAATGAGTGCTCCATTTCTCCGCCAATTTGCAGTCCGACAATACACAGCGGCTGTATCTTTGTTACGGGGACTGTTTGAGACGCGGCCGAGTGGTTGGAGTACTTTGGGATTGGATTTTAAACCGGCGTATTACCATTTCCCCTAGGGTTTTTGCTGTCTGTAAGATTCGTTGAGTTCTTATACGGTATATTTATATTTAAATGGAGGAATTGGTATCCTTGTATATTATTTCTCGAAGGTGTGTTTTGTCGCTAAGCGATATCTCCCTTAATTCTTCGTCAAAATTAACTATTCAGGCAGCATTTTAAATTTTAGTTGCATGTTTCTTGGTTTCCAAGTCACTTTGAATAGTAATATATAACTGTTTTTGTTGTTCTGCCTTATGGACTGGTTATAATATACTTATAATTAAATAAATACCTTATTTATACAACTGCTCGCAGTCCAGTAAACGTTGTTGTTAATCGGTGACGACCGTTTCGCCTATTTTATTCAGGCATTGTCAAACCGAAACTTGTTAAGTTATAGCATTTAATTTAATTTAAATGCTCGTCAACTTTAAAATTACACAAAACACACAACACAACACATTAACATACATCACAACACTTTGAAACACAAAACTACATTTAAAATATATCGCAATGTTATTTTTCTATCGTATAAGATGGACTCACGTGTTTACTTGTTCATTGCTTAGTCAGTACTGAAGATACTAGTTTTGCGGGTGGTTATGTCTTCTAGTTGAAGGATTAATAATTTAATTATTCTGTCAAAAATAGTGTTGGATTGAAAGTGGACTTTTTCGTTTAATAAAATAGATGAATCAGAAATAGATTGTTTGTAGATTTGGAACTCTTCTAAGACATTCATAATTGGCCCTTTTGAACATTTATGTAAAATGTGCATATTGCTATCTATATTGGAATAATTATGGCCTGTTTCTAATAGATGTTCAGCAAATTTAGATGTTATTGGGTTAAGGTTTCTTTTCGGCAAATGTTCTTTAAATCTGGTTTTAATCGATCTTCCCGTTTGGCCAATATAGTGTTTAGGGCAATTGTCACAGGATATTTTATATACGCCGCTTGCAGTGAATGGGAATTTTTCTTTATTTCTAGGTTTTAATGCATTTCCTAAATTATTTCTTGTTTTGAATGCTAAAGTGTAACCTTGTTTTTTATGTATCTTCCTGCGGCATTCTCTAATAGTCCATGGAATTCCGTACTGATATACTTAGTTTTATCTTTTATGGTAGGTTTGCACTTCTTAGTTTTACTCTTCACTAATTTGTCAATTATTCTGTGGTCGTAGCCATTCGGAACTGCGATCTGTTGTATTATATTAATTTCTTGGTTATAATCAAATGTATTCATGGGTACGGCGAGAACACCTGGTTTTTGATAGCCTAGGGCTGTGTCATATATACTATTGCTTTTAAAATCTACCTGATCATTAATGGATTGTTCTTAAGCTCCTTATAAATTTCAAACTCCTCAAGAGCGTTCAAAAGTCTACCTTTTTTTGCAAAAATGAAGGGGGGCAAATTTTTGTCGAAATTCGTGTACGAGTGGATGTAATCAATTAAATGTTGGGCAAAGTTGGAGTTCAACCATGGTCCACGCAACGATATACACTTTTTACAATTGTCCGGCAAAGTTGGAGTGTTGTAATTGTTGTGTGTTTTTGTGTTTTTTAAACGTGTGTTCTGTGTTTTTAATGTGTAGTGTGTGAGCGTAACTTGACAATGGGATTACGGTTCCGAAACGCGTCGTAACATTTTAACGACCAAAATAAGTCACACGATGGACCAATAACAGTATTTAATATTATTATTATTATATTATCCTATATATCACTATCACTTTAAAGCTTATGTTCCCAGCTATTGAGTGAAAATAGACAAACAGCTTAAAATTCACATTTTCATATTATACTTCATATGATTTCCAATGAAAGGCGCCATCTATTAATAGGCTAATCTATTTAACTAAAATGACAGCTGTTTACATTCCATATGCAAGTGTAATCTATCACACATATCAATCAAATTAAACCAACGTAAATAAATAAACGTAATTTACTTAAGTAAATCAGGGTAAGTACTCCTAGCTTGCGAAATATTCGCACGGGTCAACTAGTTAAATATTATTACTTTACCGGGGTTTATACACGGCTTTCGTTTAATTTGCTTAGTTTTTACTTTCTCGACCCTATACGTAGTATATGGAGAAAGTATTGTTTCCGTCCAAATTTTCAAATTTGAATTTTTAGTGGAATTATCTGTTTTGGTGCTCCCTGAACCCCCAAAAAATATTTAGTGGAATTATCTGTGTTGGTGCTCTATGAACCCAAAAATATTTTTAGTGGAATTATTTGTTTTGGTGCTCTCTGAACCCCAAAAAAGTATTTTTTTTTGGTGATGTCTGTCCGTGTGTCTGTAAGGATGTGTACAGAGCTGGAGACCATACCAACGGTCCGATTTTGATGAAATTTGGTATGTAAGTGTAGTTCTGGAATATCTCCAGGCATTTTTTCATTTTTGATTTTTAAGGGGTTTTATCCCCCCAAAAATGGCAAAAAAACGAGAAAAATCAAAATTTCTCAAAAACGGTTCTAACGATTTTGATAAAATTTGACTTATTTGTAGCCCTTAATGTACCCTACTATATGCAAAAGACCGCATCTTTCTAAAAATTCTCGTTTAGGTAATAATAATAACTGATTTTCGGAGTTTTTTGGCCAAAAAGGGGGTTGTTTTTCAAAAATTTTCAAAACCTTTTTTCGCGCATCTATATAGGCCTAATTGACATGTTTGGTGCAAATTTGTTCGAAATCGAACGAATAGTTTTAATAATACTGTAATAGGCTAATAATAATAATATAATATGGATGTGTGTTACATGCATCTAATATTTTCCGTGGTAACATTTTCCTACTTTTACAATTCTAAATAACCACCTCCTATGCTACTCTTGGGAAGGTATAAAGTTTCAACTGGGGGCAGTTATCTGGTACCGTTTATTTTGTTTTAATTTACACTTTTTCTGTGAAAAGGGGGATGTAGATGTTCGAAATCGGATTTTGCTTTTCGTTTGGTTTGTTTTTAACCCCCGACTCAGAGGGTTTTTAAAAGTTTAACGTGTGTATCTGAATCGTAGCTCCCAAACGGATGAACCGATTTTGATTTAGTACTTTTTTGTTCTGAAGGTGGCTTGATCGGGAGTGTTCTTAGCTATGATTCAAGAAAATCTGTTTCGGGGGTTTTTCAGATTTGTAATTTATCTGTTATTCGGATTAACTCATTCACTTCGGGTCCATAATGATCGACGGACTATGGAGTAACACAAAGAAAAAAAAAAGAAAGAAAGGACACCACGCACATACAATATGTTTATTGGAAACCCGTACACGGACTTCCAGACCAAAGTGTTATGTTCAGAGCGCGGCAACAGACTGAGCCTTTCTGAACTCCCACCACTCGAACCAACTCCAAGTCTACTGCGCATCTTGAGACCACGGCTTATGCTAGACCTTCTCTATAAGAAGGTCAGATGTAAATGTAACATCTGTCAGATTTAAAATGATTTTGTCAGATGTAAAATGATTGTTAGTTTTATTAGAACTAGTTTGAGTAGAAATCATTTAAAATAGAGTAGTTGGATTCGAACCTACGGTAGCGTATTGAAACGCCATTCTATCGACTAAGCCACAGCTCTCTGACGATTCATTTTCTTCGATTAACGTTAGGAGGACAAATGATGACGCAAATTTTCCCCGAGTGAAACTGAAGACGTAGTCCAAGACGCAGTAAACATTCGAAATTTCTAATAAAACGCCTACAGCTCTGTAGATATTTTGAGTCTACTTTGAAAGAAAACGCGCATTTTATACTGCTCTTTTGTACAAACCTGGACACAATACATTGTTGAAAATCCATTGTTTCGCGTCTACAGCCTGCTCTCAAATCTTTATTGTTCGAGTTGCATCCTTTTAACGTGCATTTTTAGATTTTATCTTTGAATTCTTTTTTGAATTGTACGTCGGAGGCACTGGAGAGG
>JAGFPH010003501.1:6959-30518 GCA_018207615.1 Philaenus spumarius
GTTCTACGGAAAAAAATAGTTTGAAATGATGGGTCACAACCTTACCTTTACATTTAAAAAATAAAAGTTCATTCCAATATGGCGGATCCAAGATGGCGGCCAAAAATGTGAACCTCATCAAAAGAAAGTATAAACTAATCAATTATGTTCGGCGGTGGTTGGGAGTCGATATCTTAAGAAATGCGGAAAAAATTAGGGGGGAGGGACATTTAAAACTCACCCGGTATAGATTCATTTTATTGAATTTCAGTAACGAAAATAATATTATAAACATGTTGTTACTTAATATAGAAAACAATTACAAATCCAAACAATTTTGTGTATCCTTTACAGCGATTCAAAACTACCCGTAATATAAACCCTAGTATTCGTCTAACGCGTAGAAGAGCCACGCTCGTTTAACGAGCCCATTAGCGCCGCCAGTTACCCAATTAATTAACCTCCATCAGACGAAAAATGGCAGCCATCTGTTATTGCACAATGAACGACGTTTCCCGAACATTCGATCGATATTTCATGATGCAATTCTGGCGCGAGATAAGCAAGCACGTGTCAAAACAATTAGTTAGAAAACCTTCCCGTTCGATAAATAACGCGGTGCATATCACGGCTGGGCAGAACTGGGAGGAATATTGCTGCGCCAAATCATACGGAATTACATTTTTAAATCAACGTTTTACCGCTAAGTTACCGATGAAAAATTTATTTATTTTATTATTTTTAACTAGTAAGCCCCCGTGAAAAATCACAGACAGATTAGTTAAATACACATCAGAAATACATAATTTAAAAAAAAATGCTATTTAAAAACAACAGACTTTATCTAGATCTACCTATGATGACGGTGATTTTTAACTCGGTAATTGTGTGCAATTACAACGATTATAAAACTGTAGGCCTATTTGTTAAAATTTTACTTTCTCACTATACTACATTATAGAGAAAGTATAGTGATCGCAAAAAAATCGATGTTGAGATTTTTGTGGAAATAACCGTTTTGGGATCCCCTGAGTCCAAAAAAGTGGTTTTTACAAAATGTTTATCTGTATGTCTGTATGTATGTATGTATCTTATCTTCTAAAGCGAGAGATAATTGCCTGTCTGCTAAATGGATCTGGAATCTCCGTCTAGGGATTTTTGATTTTTTGATTTTATATGGGGCTTTTGGCCACGAGAAATCGATTGGAAATGGTCACCAGTCTGGGAAAATTCGTCTTCTACGTCTTTTTATTAAATTAAAAAGTGAAATTTGTCCATTTTAAACAATACAAAGCACAGCTGATGCAAATGTTTTCAATGCCATTACAATAGCCATCTGTTTTCTTTTAAACTGTATTTTATTAGAGGTAAGCCTAATGTTGTATCTATTTATAGTTACCATGGCAACGAATACTTCTGCTAAATAAACATACCCTTTATTTAGTTGTTTAATGTTATAGGCCTAACCTAAACGATGTTCACGGAAATTTACAATAATAGTTATTGACTTGAGCGAACTAGGCCCTGCTTATAATCGAGCTTTAGCTCGGTCTCCTGGTACTGTATACAAAGCTAGAGCGAAAACTATAAGATCGATTTCAAACAAACTTGCACCAAACACGTCAAGTAGGCCTGCATATACGAACGGTATTGACAAATTTTGAAAAACAAGCCCCTTTTAAAAAAAGAAAACCCAAAATATTAGTTATTATTTTTTTATAAAAAAACGGCTCTAACGATTTTGATAAAATTTGACTTATATGTAGATTTTAATGTACCCTACCATATGCAAAAAACCGAATGTTTCTAAAAATTATCGTTTTGCTAATAATAACTGATTTTTGGGGGATTTTTGGCCAAAAAGGGGGTTGTTTTTCAAAAAAATTCAAAACCTTTTTTCGTGCATCCATACAGGCCTAATTGACGACTTTGGTGCAAGTTTGTTCGAAACCGATCGAATAGTTTTCTCTCTAGATAATAATAATAATATTTATTAGTTAATCTCCTACTTTAATAAATCACCTCTCCTATTCCACCTACAAAAATGAAGTCACAGTAAATCTGTTTGATAATTTAAATATGTTTGTGAGATAGTATGTGCCAGTTCCTGGAACCGTTTATTGTATTTATATTCATTATTATATATCCAAATAAAGATAAAAATACTATATTTTAATTGCTTTCTAACTTCATATTGATAGATCAAATGATTTAGAAGTTATTAATATTAGAATGAAGATAAACGGCACCAGGAACTGGCACATACTTTCTCACAAACATATTTAAATTATTAAACAGATTCACTGTGACTTCATAATTATAGGAGGGGTAGGAGAGGTGACTTTAAAGTACGAGATTAACTAATAAATATTATTATTATTATTATCTAGAGAGAAAACTATTCGATCGATTTCCAACAAATTTGCACCAACACGTCAATTAGGCCTGTATAGATGCACGAAAAAAGATTTTGAACAATTTTGAAAAACAACCTCCGCTTCGGCCAAAAAACCTCAAAAATCAGTTATTATTATTATTATTGACCGAGCGTAAGCGAGGTCTCCGTTTTAACTCGACCGTTCGGCATTTCGTCTGTGTCTGTGTGTCTGTATGTCTGTGTGTCTGTCTCACGATTACGGCTAAACGCATTGACCGATTTTGATGATGTTTTGCATGAATGTTCCTTATTCCTAGGCCGAGCCATGTATATATACGGTTTTTTTCCACTAGAAATCCCGGAATAGTGGGAATTGTAAATAATGTTTCACTGGCTAAACCTTGTGCTTATTTCCTTACTGGCACACTATTTTAAACATAAGCTCAAAACCACATTTATTTGTTATTTCAAAGAGCGAGGTCTACTGTTCACAGAACTACTAGTTATAAGCTATATAAAAATAAGTTGTTTTATGTATAATAGTCGCGTATCACGTCGGTTCGCAAAACCCATAATTTTGTCCATAAATTTTACACTTTTTCAATATTTTTAAATAATAAGCCTAAATATATCCGGGATGAAAAGTATCGGAGATTATTCTCTGAAAAGTCCTCTACATGTAAAAGAAAGTTTCGTCAAAATTGGTTCAGCCATTTCGGAAATTAGCCCGGACAAACAGACAGACAACAAAATTAAAAATACACGTTTAGGTATGGTAAAGTGTGAATAACCGTATGAGCTTAGAAAAAAGTATTTATTTCGAAATTACAGACAGACACTTCCATTTTATTTATATGTATAGACTAGGGGCTCTGCCCCTGGACGCTTCGCGTCCCAACCCCGCCTCGGCCTTCGGCCTCAGATGGCTGCTTCTCTTCGCTCGCAGTTTGAAAATTCGTTAAAGAATCTCGTTAATCTTTGGTTCGTTTGTACATAGGTGACCGAGCACAAATCAGCTGTTTTATTTGGCAGCTGACTCAAACTCATTAAACATTATCTCCATAAGATTAACATAGGAAATTTGAAGGATTGTTTGCCGGAGCTCCTTCTCGGTTTAATAGCGGCTAAAGGTATGATTGGATCTTGAATCTGACAGAAAATCTCCTCTTTGAAATTTAATTTTCTACAACTTTTGTATTTAACATTTTTTGCTAACTCTTACCGGTTTCTTACTAAATGCGCTCAAAGTGGAAAAATGAAGAAATTGAAAAATCTTTCCCGCCCACAAGGTGCTTCCAAAATAAAAAAATGTTAAATTCTGGCAATTTTTCCAAACGTTTCTCGTCGAGAGCTTTAATTCAAGTATGAGGTCGAGGGGGGTACGATTACGGGCAGTGCCAAATAATTAATGTCAATGAATCAGTGTTACCGTCTAGCTTTATATAAGTAGATGGTATGGGTCTCCCGCGGTTGATTACATCATTTCGTGTAAAACTGTGCGATGGCGTGCGAAGCACGCAGGGATATCCCGTATCACTGTAAAGAGGAAATACTTTCTTTAGCTAACCATTATAATACACTTGAGAAATAACGACTGCACATTTGAGTGCATCCCGACACTGGATTAACAAAACTTTAAGATAACCGTATGCATGATTCAGAGACAAAATGAAAAGAGCGTTTTTGGCTTCCCGCCACGGACACTCGGGGACTAAGTAACCACTAACAATCAATTTATCGGTTTCGGATAAGAAAGTTACTTTACTGGGAAAGCCGAGAAGTCGTTTTGGTAAACTGGATATCGAGATTGTATGTACAGGGAAAACTGTATATCGAGAACAGCGTTCAAGATGTGGGCGTGGAACGGAAAAATCATATCTCTAACGCCCAACACCATAACTTCGGTTTATTCCAACCCAGTTAACGGTAAACTTATTCCGTCTGAAGTTAATTCTCTACGCTCTCGTTGAAATGGATTTTTAAGAGTGTGTTTAAGATATATCGGGCCTTTAAAAATGTCGGTTTAAAATCTCCATATAGTCTCTTCAAATTAGTAAAGTTATCTCTGTTTTATATAAACTAGGGGCTCTGCCCCTGGACGCTTCGCTCGCAGTTGGAAAATTCACTAAAGAATCTCGTTAATCTTTGGCTCGTTTGTACATAGGTTTGTAAAATTATGAAAAAAGGCTTAAATATATTAACAGCAATTACAAGATTAATTATAACCTCAAATAAATGCTTTAGAAACGTGAGAGGCTTTCATTACGATTTTAGTCCTAGTTCTAATATCTTCTGTCAACTAAAGTTTTGAAATCAGGCCTAAATATAGTAAAAATTATTGCAGGATTAACATAACCTCAATACTATGTTCCAGAAATGAGCCAGGCCTATATTACAAAATTGACTATTCGAATTTATCCATCTTTGCCAAGTTTACCTTTTTTTTGACATAATAAATTGTTAAATCAGGCCCAATTTATTCTAACTCCAACGTGCTAAAACAGTATTAATTAGCTTGTTTTAACTGTAATTAAAAACTATCCAATAAATACCTGATAAAACAGTATAAATTGGCTTGTTTATAAACAGCGGTTTTGATCTCTTTATTTACTATTTCGTTGTTATTTTGTAACCTACATGGCAACCCATAAGACCCTATGTTAAAATTTTTCAACTTTAAAATTAGATTTTCTCAAAAAATTGCGTTTTTACACGAAATACAACTATATGTGTGTACTTACAAATCTAAACTACTCCTAAATACAAAATTTCTTTGAATTTGTTAGAGCCGTTTTCGAGATCCGCGACAGATATAAAGATAGATACAAGAATTGCTCATTTAAAGTATTAGGATACTAGCTGAATACCCGTGCTTCGCTACTGGGAATTTGTTTTGCATCACTATGTTACATAATTTGTAATATTTTCTCCCATCTTTTATAGCACGAAAGTGAATCATTACGTAATATTTTCAATTAGTTTGGTATTTATTCTTCACTGGCAGCCCGTCAATTGACATGGTATTTGGACTGAATAAATGAAATAAATTTAAAATTAAAGAATCCAGAGTGGAGAGCGTCTTCTTTTTCAACAGCTAAATCTACAGACTGGTAAATCACAGTCTTAGCTGGATGTTTGCAGATCACAAACATACGTCTTTATGCGAATCATAGATCGAAATAGTTTTAATCAGCTTAAATATTTTCTTAAAATTAATTAATGAGTTCCAAATTTCAGCTCTCTAGCTTTAAGGAAAGAATACCAATTAATATGAATTGTTTTTAGTGGTTGCTATGACATTTTCACCTCTTAGCACCACGTAACAAAATGTAAAATTGTTTTATATTTATATGTATTTTGTAAGAAATAAATGCGCAAAACTTCAGCTCTCTAGCTTTAAAAAAAACTTAACAAATTGATATTTATTGTTTTAGCGGTTGTTACTACATTTCTACCCCTTAGCAGGACGTGACAAAATGTAAAACTGGGTTATTTTTTTAAATGTATCTTGTAAGAAATAATTGTAGAAAACTTCAGCTCTCTAGCTTTAAGGAAAGTATAACAATTATTATTTAGTGTTTTAGGGGTTGTTACTACATTTCTACCCCTTAGCAAAACGTAACAAAATGTAAAAATGGGTTTATTTTTATATGTATCTTGTAAGAAATAAATGTACAAAACTTCAGGTCTCTAGCTTTAAGGAAAGTATAAAAATGAATATTTATTGTTTTTGGTGGTTGTTATCATATTTTGACCCTTTAGCAGCACATAAAAAAAGGTAAAACTTGTTTATTTTTATATATATATATATCTTGTAAGAAATATATGTATAAAACTTCAGCTTTTTAGTTTTAAGGAAAGTACAACAAACAATTTTTATTGTTTTAAGGGTTGTTTCAACCCTTAAAGGTTAAATACTTAAAAAATCCTTTTTAGTGCGCCTCTAACGCTTATGAGGAATATGTGTACCAAATTTCACGTTCCTAGACGGTATTCAATTAGTAGTCTAATATTTATAGTTTTAGGGGTTGTTACCACATTTTCACCCCTTAGCAGAACGTGACAAATTATAAAACTGGATTATATTTTATATGTATCTTGTAAGACATAAATGAAACAGATTTCAGCTCTCTAGCTTTTAGGAAAGTATACAAATTAATATTTATTGTTTTATGGGATGTTACTAACAACCCTTTTCACCTAGGGGTATAAAGAATAGCCTACGACCTATTCTCAGACCTACCAAATATACACAAAACGTTTCATGAAAATCGGTGAAGCCGTTTCGGAGGAGTTCGATAACAAACACTGTGGCACGAGATTTATATGTTAATATATTATATATATAGATTTCAGCAGTGAGACCTGTAAAACGTTGAGTATTTGGGTTCTCTAAACATGATTTTCTACTCCCGCAGATCTTAAAAAAGGGTGTTCTTTTTTAGAAATATACAGGGTGATCCAGAACTACGCGGCAATGTCTCAGTAGCTATCCTATATCTAAAAATGAATAAAAAAGTTAATATAAACATAAGACCAAAAATTCTCCGTTTTCCAGATATCCAACAATCTTTTTACGAAATAATTCATATGTAAAGTACGGTTTGACTGATTGAGTTCAAAATTTGCATAAAGTTTAGCCAAACAATGATCTACCTCAAGAAAAATAATCGATTCTATTCAACTATGCGTTTCAAAATGGCGGCCAAGTTCATGCCAAGTTTGAACTCAATCAGTAGAACCGTACTTTAGATATGAATTATTTTGTAAACCAAACAAAATCGCGGATATCTGAAGCGTTTTCGGGCCCATGTTTATATGATCTTTGTTCTTATTTTACTTTCTCCACCCTGTACGTAGTATATGGAGAAAGTATTGTTTTCGTAAAAACGTTCGAATTTGAATTTTCAGTTGAATTATCTGTTTTGGTGCTCCCAGAACCCCAAAAAATTGTTTAGTGCAATTATCTGTGTTGGTGCTCCCTGAACCCAAAAATATTTTTAGTGGAATTTTTTGTTTTGGTGCTCCCTGAACCCAAAAAAGTGTTTTTAACGTGGTGTCTGTCTGTCAGTGTGTCAGTATGTATACACGACCAGAGGGGACACTATTGGTCCGATTTTCATGAAATTTGGTATGTAGGTACTAAACCCTAATATCTCCAGGCGTTTTTTCATTTTTTGGAATTTTTAATTTTTAAGGGTAATTTACCCCTAAAAACCAATAAAAAACGACAAAAATGCAAATTTCTCAAAAACGGCTCTAACGATTTTGATCAAATTTTCAGTATTTATAGTGCTTAAGATGCCAAACAAAATGACACCATCCGCTTTTATCAAAACTTCGGCGTTTCATAATTATGGGGAAATGTTAAAAAATAAACAAGTTTATGTTGTCAATCTAGCATCACGACAACGGCCGCAAGGGATAGCACAACGGTAGAGAAGACGGCCAGTAATTCAAAGGTCGCGCGATCGAATCCCGCCTGGGACAATAACTTTTTTATATGATTGACGTAGGTAGAATATTATTTTTTTGTTTTGTTCTAAAAAGTAGTAAATAAAATGATTAAAAACAATATTTTTTGACTACAGTAAGTTGGGAGAAAGTTTGTGTCAGTTAACTGATACCGTTTATTTAGCTATAGAATGAGCTACCAAGACATTGTATACGAGTATAATATATTAATTTTTGCGTTTTTCGCCGTTTTTTCCATTTTAAGGAAAACTATGCATTTTGGCGAAAAATACCAAAACAGCAAAGTTGTACAACATAAATTTCCTAGAAATTAGAAAATGGGGCCCACTAATTAACTAAATCCTAATTAATCCTGTTCAGATTGGTGAAGCAACCAGCTGAACTAGCTGACCCGTGCGAATATTTCGCAAGTTCGGAGTAGGCCTACATTTACCTGATTTAACACGTTGATTTAATTCAGTTAATTAAGTTTATTTATTTACATTGGTTTATAAATAACAGTTTCCCTATACAATCTTACAGTGTAAACAATCTAACTAACAGCTGTCATGCTAGTTAAACAGATGGTTAGTAGATGGCGCCTTTCATTAGGAACATACAGAGTATAATATAAAAGTTTTTTAAATCAATTTTTGTTATTAAAACATGAATTTTAAGCTGTTTGTCTATTTTTCCCGTGTAGTGGTTAAGGAAAGCTTTAAAATGATGCCTCATTCATGTAATTTGATGATGTATTAAGGAAGTTATGGCGTACCGACAAAAAAATAGTCTTGAGAAATAATATATGCGATGTTTAATGGACTTGAAGTTAATAAATACAAATAGATTAATCATTGTCTAAATGGCAACTGATTAAAACATTTTTTTTTTATTATTTAAACTAAGCTTTATAGATAACTAGTAAATCCCCGTGAAAAATCACAGGCGGATTAATTAGATACACATCAGAAATACAAAATACTATTTAAACAACACACTTTATCAAGGCCTACCTAACTATGCAGACGGGGATTTTTAACTCGGTAAATGTGTACAATTAAAAGGACTATAAAACTGTAGGAATATTTGTTAAGATTTTGTGTTTATGTATATTATTCCATATATTTAAAGAAAGATAAAAATATTACCTTTTAATTGCCTTTTATTTCATATTGATAGATCAAATGATTTGAAAGTTATAAATATTATAGGCTATATTATTGATTGAAGTTGTAAACATAACCCAAAGTATAATCTATTTTTTTTTTTGCGTATTACAGATGATGGGTGAAATCAGCTGTTACATTATTAAGTTAAACGAATATTTATTTCTTCTTTAAATGTTACCCCCTCGTACGTACAATCGTACGTACAATCGCTTTTATACAAGTTGATAATTATAAAGTGATTTTACAATTTAACTAAAATATGATATTTTCACACATCATTTAATTTGCATCACATGATTTTTTAATTGAAACGATTAATTTAACAATTAATTTAAAATGTTTTAAAATCTATTTATTAGAATAAATATTTATTTTAATAAATAAAACGATTTACTATATTTATTTATTTATTATAATTTTTTATTACAAAATTACGTAGGCCTAAAGTGAAAAACTGTACAGGAAAGAAATGGGTTTGGGTGTGAAGCACGCACCGACCTTCCCCATACTAAGATTAAATAAATAAGAAAACATTCAATCAATAAAATAAACCATAGTTGATTCCTTAATTTTGATTCTTAAAATTTAACATTTCCAAAAATTACTGCGGACAATAAAACTGAGAAAACCCGTAAACCAATTTAATTTCACGGTACTTTCCCCAACAATAAATCCCCGAGCAATCTTCGGACCATTATTTTCCCTTAACCTCAAAACCAGAAATCTACGAGGCGATCGTCCCGTGCTTTGCGCCCGTTTAGGAAGAGATACTGCCCGCGATACAAGTATTTTAGAACGATAACCGTTTTACAGTTCAGTTTGAATAACAGCAATATATGATAACGTTATGTATTACAGTATATTGCAATGGATATGGCGTTACTAGTCTAGGACACTGAGACTGAGTTAAGGGGAGGCAGACCCTCCATAAGACGCCATGTTAACCTATGTTCCTTTTCTCAGAAACTACTGCACCGATCATGTTGAAATTTTACACTAAGTTTAAATAGGCCTTTGGACATACACTGAGTTTTGTCTATCTTTACCCAAAAACTTTTTTAAAATTTTTTTACAAAATCACTATATTGAAAAATACATTTTTTAATTTTAAACTTTTTTTAAAGTACTTTATTGATGTAGTATATGTTTTAAAAAAACTCAGTGTGTGTACAATAAACTAGTAAACACTGTAAACAAATTTCAAAAGAATCGGTTCAGTAGTTCTTGAGAAAAAGGTACATAGACTTGAAAAATTGGTAAAAAAAACTTTCGGAAAAACGCAAAAATCGAAGAAAACATTTATTGAGGGTCCGCCTGCCCTTAAGTGGAAATGTATTTAGAATCTGGTTACCGATTCTTCTGAAGGTAATATTTAATTAGTTACACTCCACAGACATGTGGAAACATTTGTCTTTCGTTTTTTATCACACAGTAGGCCTACATTAGGAGACTGTACTAAAAATTACAGAAAAGGAAAACTGTATTTAATTTATTTACAAACTGTATCTGTATATAATATAAAAAGAATTCGACCACGCAGCTGAACCGCTGACGTGAGTTCAGCAAATTTCCAAAATGAAGGATATATGCCTAATGTTTTAGGGTTTCAACCAACAATTTGGGAAATAGGTCTATTCACGATGATGCAGAGTAGCTGCAAAATGCTTCGCACGCCATTCCGCATATTGGGAGTATTTTCAGGACACAAAGCATTGCGTGCTTCGCACGCCATTCCGGGGAATTTTCAATATACAATGCATTGCGTGCTTCGCACGCGAACCCCACGATAGAATCCACCACATGGCTTTGAACCGGTTACTTCTATGGTATTTTACGTTTTAATCGATTTTGGGGGACCCAAGCGAGCTAAAGGGTAGCGTAAAAAAACGAAATGTGCAGAATAACATCCTACATTTGTATTTGTAGAAAAAACTCAAAAACAATTTCATTCTCGTAGGAAAATCTCAAAACATAGTTATTTCCGGTCAAAAACCGTGCTTCCGGTTGTTGGATTTTTTTTGGCTAACGAACTCGTTCGAGCCAGGTAGACAACCAACATGTGTACCAAATTTGAACCAAATCGGACTTACAATGCGGCCGCTAGAGTGCGAACACATATATACATATAATTTTTAATGACACCCCCAAAACGTGTTCTGTGGCCCATGATCGGTGCTCATTTGCTACTCTCGACCTTGGGTCTTACCATAAGGGCCAGTGCATACCTCATTTTTCCTATGGAAATTCGCTAAAAAGTCAATGTGTGCGGCCGTGGGACACCCGTCAGGAACGAAGTTCACGCCTTTTCTTCAATTCTTTTATCAGCCTTAACGGCAACAAACACACACAGTTTTAATATTTCAATTGCCGTTTATTATTAGATTGTTTTCCTATACAAATATTTACTGTTTCCATACGTTTAATGTTATTATAATAAAGGTGTAGAATTAATTAAAACATCAAAGCTAAGATGGTAAACACAGTTAAATGTCCATTCATTGTAAATAATACAATAAACATAAAATGTTCGGTCATAATTCTAGGCCTAACCTAAAACATTTTGTGTGTATGTTCAATTTATTTTACCTGACTAACGGCGACATACATACAATAATTTTAGATTAGGCCTGTACTTCGTTTTCCAGTTATGCGCTTTTTTTTTACAAAATACTTAATAACATTGCATGTAGGAAATATATTGAACGCAAAGTTTGGATACATGTTTGGTATGACATCTTTTATCCATGTAGGATAAGCCAAAACTTTCTGAAATATATTTTCAAAATGACGGCCGTTTAAAACTTTTAATGTTAACGCTAACTTTACAAAACAAATTCAAGAAACAAAAAAGTGCTTTTTCAATGACATATCTAACGGGGGTTTCATTATTTCTGCAACTTAAAAGAAAACCGAGTTATCTGAATAAAAACTAAAAGAAATTTATATTGGTAGTTTCTCATAATATACAAAACTTTTGATTTTAGCCAATAACACGGTTATCTATACTAATATTATAAAGAAGTAAAGTTTGTTTTTGTTTTTTTTTTTTTGTTTTTATGTAGGGGGAAATCTCTAGCACTTCTGAACCGATTGAAAAAATAGTTTTACTAATAAAAAGCTACGCTATCCCTGAGCAACATAGGCTATAACTAATTTCGTTAAAAAACCTTTTTTTATTTCAGTATTTTTTGTAAATTTAGTCGGAAAAAGATCTTAGGTTAGGCCTAGAATGATAAACCAACACATGTATTTACATTTATTACCATAGCAACCAATTGAATAAAATAACAGATAATATAGCGGTTTTCTCCAATATTTCCATTAACAGCTGATTTTTTCCGACTAAATTTACAAATATTGAAATAAAAAATGTTTTTATCGAAATGAATTATAGCCTATGATACTCAGGAACAGTGTAGCTTTTTTTATTAGTAAAACTATTTTTTCAATCGGTTCAGTAGTGACAGAGATTACCCCCTACATACAAACCAACAAACAAACAAACTAAAAAAACAAACTTTACCTCTTTATAATATTAGTATAGATGTGTAACAACAGATATTTAATAGGTATAATAGTAAGCCACCTTTCTTTATATTTTTTGTTTGTGTTTGTTATCGTTTTTCTAACATAACCTAAAAAAACTGTTAGATGTGTAAAAATAATAAACTAATTCTAAATTTTCTAAATTGGTTGCTGTGGTTAATAAAGCTAAATGCTTCCAAGAAACGTGTGTTGGTTCAGTACAGGCCTAACCCAAAATTGTGGAAAACTTATGACAAAGCTGTTTTAATAGTAATGTGTAACAACAGATGTTTAACTATAACACAGTAAGAATTTTTCATTTGTTTTTTGTTTGTGTTTGTTTTTATTTTGTTAACGTAACCTTAAAAAAACTGTTAGATGTGTAAAAATAATAAACTGATTCTAAATTGTCTAAGTTGGTTGCTATGGTAATTAATTTGAATTAAATAAAAAAAAAAACAATTATTTTATTCTGATACTTTTTAACAAACTGTTTACTAATTAAAACATAAGCTACACAATTGTAATATATTTCTTCAAATTCACCGTGTATAAATTAACCTAGTGGACAAATTTAAAGGAAACCTGTGGATTTTATCAATCCAAAAGGCCTTAAACTGTTAGAAAAATACTGAAATTTACCCATCAACAACCTAAAAATAGGAAAGAAAAATTATTTTTCGATTTTAAACCACTAGGGTGGTTGAAGATTTGTGTTGTTACAACACTCAGCTGTGTACGCTATCACCTCTAAACTTGCACGTAGCATTTCCAAACAGCTGATTTCATACTTTGAAAAAATTATTCGTAGTTCACTCTAGGAGCAGGCCTAAGCCATGCTAGTTCTTTTTAACTTGTGTATAGGTAACTAATCTACTGTAATGTCAAACTTAATATTTGCATTCAGACGAATATCATTATTTTCCGTTTCAGCCTTGAGATAATGATAAATCTTTCATCGTTATTGCAAAGAATTTTAGTCCTTTGAATAGTGAAAAAATGTCAATTGTTTATTTACAATATTTTTCCGTTTAAAAAATAACAAAAATTGTTGGTACAAAAACCAACAACACACTCTTGAGCTGTTTACTGCAACCAACTCTATACTGACATGTAGGCTGCAATTTCTCAGTGGCATGATTTGTATCTCTGATTTTTACCTTACGTGTTTGCTTACGAATTTAGGTTATTTTTCAAGCGACATAAAGTCACTAAGTTGCCATTCTGACGGCAACTCTTGTCATGGCACGCGTCGTAGTGGAAACTAAAAGTTAACACTGTCACAAATCCAAACGAGTTAGACTTTTAGCTAGTGTCGTGTAAATGTCACAACTGTCACGATATTTTTAATTTCTTGTTTGTCTGAATAATGACGTGGAACACAAATGTACGCTATTTTGAATCCAACCTGATGTTATGTCGTTTTGTCATGATGTTTAAACGTCACGAGTTTTAATAAAACTAACCTCAAACTTAAAACTTGTTCTAACTGGTTCTTAAACTTCATTATAACTCCTGTTATATTATAGCATTGAAGAAACAAGTGTTCTTCTTCAATGATTATAGGCATACATTTAAACATTTTACTTTCTCACTATACTATAGTATAGATAAAGTATAGTGATCGCAAAAAAATTGATGTTGAGATTTTTGTGGAAATATCCGTTTTGGGACCCCCTGAGTACAAAAGAGTGGTTTTTACAAAATGTCTGACTGCATGTCTGTGTGTATGTCTGTATGTCTGTATGTATGTATGTATGTATGTATGTATGTTTACAAAGCTAGAGCAAAAACTATTTGATCGATTTCAATAAAATTTACACCAGACATGTCAAGTAGGCCTGTATAGATGCACGAAAAACGGGTTTGAAATTTTTTGAAAAACAACCCCCATTTTGGAAAAAACCCCCAAAAAATCAGTTATTATTTTTTTTATAAAAAAACTGCTCTAACGTTTTTGATAAAACTTGGCTTATTTGTAGCCTTTAATGTACCCTACCATATGCAAAATAACCGCATATTTACAAAAATTCTCGTTTAACTACTAATAATAATAATAATAATAGGTAATAACTGATTTTTAGAGGGTTTTTGGCCATTAAGGGGATTGTTTTACAAAATATTTTTAAAACCTTTTTTCGTGCATGTATTGACCTTAATTGACGTGTTTGGTCCAAATTTGTTCGAAATCGATCGAATAGTTTTATCTCTAGCTAATAATAATAATATTTATTAGTTAATCTCCTAGTTTAAAATCACCTCTGCTACCCCTCCTACAATAATGAAGTCACTGTGAATCTGTTTAATATTTTAAATATATTTGTGAGAAGGTATGTGCCAGTTTCTGGTACCGTTTATCTAGTAATACTTTTAAAATTATTTACCAACTAGTAAATCCCCGTGAAAAATCACAGGTGGACTAATATGATGCACATCAGAAATACATCATTTATACAAAATAGTATCTAAAAACAAAACACTTTATATCTAGGCCTACATAACTATTCAGACGGGGATTTTTAACTCGGTAAATGTATACAATTATAAGGATTATAAAACTGTAGGAATATTTGTTAAAATTTTGTATTTATGCGTGTTATTATATATTTAAAGAAAGAAAAAATATGATCTTTTAAATTCTTTTTATTTCATATTGATAGATCAAATGATTTAGAAGTTATCAATATTTTAGTGAAGAAATTAATAATGGAATAATTATGTTTATATGTTATACGAAGATGTACGAATGTTGTACAAACGAATATTTGGATGATAAAAGGTTGCATTTATATACAGTTACTAGCTGACCCGTACGGCGTTGCCCGTGGTGGTTGGTATTTTCAGTAATTTTCACACAATTGTATTCTTTTTAAGTGTTCAGTCAGTGAGTGGTATTTGGCTTTTATATATATAAATCCTAAATAATAAAAGCACTATTGTCATAGTAATAAACGATCTTCAATTATGATTTTAGCAACTTTGATCCCCCCAAACCCCTCCTAAAATTTCGAAATTTTTCATACCCTTTCTTAGTGAGCACCTATGGCCCTAGAGGAAGCTACATACAAATTTCATTCCAATCTGTTCGGTAATTTTGGAGAAATCGTGATTTAGTAATTTTTACAACCCAAACCCCCCTAAAATTTCCAATTTTTTAAAACCCTTTTTTAGTGAACACTTATGGAACTAGAGCAAGCTACATACCAAATTTCATTCCAATCCGTTCGGTAGTTTTGAAGAAATCGTTTTTTAATAACTTTGATCCCCCCACACCCCCCTAAAATTTAGAATTTTTTGAAACCCTTTCTTAGCGAGTGCCTATGGCCCTAGAGCTACATACCAAATTTCATTCCAATCTGTTCCGTAATTTTAGAGAAATTGTGATTTAGTAATTTTTAAACCCCAAACCCCCCTAAAATTTCCAATTTTTTAAAACCCTTTTTTCGTGAACACTTTGGCCCTAGAGGAAGCTACATACCAAATTTCATTCCAATCCGTTCGATAGTTTTGAAGAAATCATTTTTTTAATAACTTTGGTCACCTCAAACCCCCCCCCTAAAATTTCGAATTTTTTCAAATCCTTTTTTAGTGAGTACCTATGGCCCTAGAGGAAGCTACATACCAAATTTCATTTCAATCCGTTCGGTAGTTTTTGAGAAATCGTGATGAGTGAGTGAGTGAGTAAGTGAGTGAGTGGTATTTCGCTTATATATATATATATAGATAACATCAAAGCAAGGATTATAACGTTATAACACACATTTGTATTGTATATTTTATTGTATAATAAAATTTGTAAGAAATTATGATTGAAGTTGTAAATATTATAGGTAATCCCAAAGTATAATCTACACTGGGTTTGTTTTTATTACGGATGATGGGTGCAATCAGCTGTTAAATTATATGTTGCTCGCGCACGTATCACTCATCACTCGCTTTTATAGGAGTTGATGTTGCTATGAGGTCATGATTATTTTTACACTTTCGTTAAAAAGAAATATATGTTTACGGAAAGGATTGGCGTGCCAAGCACGCAAGGGACCCCTTTAATCTTATTTTTTTCGAATTTTCTGAAGATTACGAAACATCCGGTTGGACAAGTAAAACCAATCTTTGGCTGTCGTTTAGGGACTGAGGTTTTGCAATTACATGTTTAATTGAATTTAAAAAGATTAAAAAGATTCCATTTCTGTACTTCAGTTCATAACTGTTTCCTCCGCCCCCTGAGGTGGTCAAACGAGTTTCGCGACTGTAGCGCACTGACGTAGTAAATTATGAAACTATTTAAATCCAGTTACACTACAGAGTTCACGACTAATTGATCAGAACATTTGTATTAGTTCGGTAATTATATTTTTAATTAATAACCTCAATTAGTCGAAAATATACAAAACTATTAATAATGAAATAGCTTTCGCCGAATGCATTTTGTTTTCCTATTGGTGGATTTTAAAATAATTCGGTCACGCAGCTGAACCGCTGACGTGAGTTGAACGAATTTCCGAAATTAAGTTTATACGCTTTGGGATTTTGCAAACTAGTTGGGAAGTTGGTCTACTCACGAAGGCGATGAATAGCTGCCTGCGTGTACGAAATGTATAGTGGAATTTGTTGGCACCTCAGCCTCCTGCCACGGTTCAAGCGCCGCTTCGTTCCGCTCGCTTTGCGAGTTTGCACCTTGACCTTGCGCCCTCGGAATATGGACTGCTTCGCTTCGCTCGCACCGGGCAGATTCTCTTCGTGACTTTAAGTTGCCCCTTGTGCATTTTAAAACGATACTTTTACTAGCGAATTTCCATAGGAAAAATGAGCTCTTGCAGTGGCACTTATGGTAAGACCCAAGGCCGGTAGTAGCAAATGAGCACCGATCATGGTCCCCAGAACACGTTTTGGAGTGTCATTAAAAATCATATATATATGTGTTGGCACTCTAGCGACAGCATTTTAAGTCCGATTTGGTTCAAATTTGGTACACATGTTGGTTGTCTACGTCGCTCGGACGAGTTCGTTAGCCAAAAAATCCAACAACCGGAAGCACGTTTTTCGACCGGAAGTAACAATTGTTTGAGATTTTTCCAACAATAATGAATTTGTTTTTGAGTTTTTTCTACAAATATAAATGTAGGCTGTTATTCTGTAGACTTTGTTTTTTTTTACACGACCTTATAGCTCGCTCGATTCCCCCAAAATCGATCAAAACGTAAAATACCATAGAAGTACCCCCGGTTCAACAAAGCCATGTGGTGGATTCTATCGTGGGGTTGGCGTGCGAAGCACGCAATGCATTGTGTATTGAAGACACTTCCGATACGGGGGTTGGCGTGCGAAGCACGCAATGCATCGTGTATTTAAGATACTCCCAATACGGGGGTTGGCGTGCGAAGCACGCAATGCATTGTGTATTGAAGATACTCCCAATACGGGGGTTGGCGTGCGAAGCACGCAATTATTTGTGTGTTGAAGATACTCCCAATATGCGGAATGGCGTGCGAACCATTTCTTGCAGTTATTCAGCACCTTCGTGAATAGACCTACTTCCCAAATTGTTCCCAAATTGTTTCCCTAAACATAGGCCTATAAACTTAATTTTGGAAATTGGCTCAACTCACGTCAGCGGTTCAGCTGCGTGGTCGAATTATTTAATTTTCGATAGGTTTTCGGAGAACCCGGCAGGCTATAATGTCGTGTGACTAGTAAAATGTGCAGAATAATTTCCTACATTTATTTTCTATAGATAAAACCCCAAAAAGTTTCATTCCAGGACAAAAAAGTCTTATTTCCTGTCAAAAAACATCCTTTCGGTTTTTATTTTATTTAAATAGTGTTTATATTTTTTAATGGGGCCTAGTTTTGGCTGTAACAAAAAAAGTGTCACTTCATAATTTCGTGTAAAACATTTTTGTGTACCTAATTACTAAATATTGCAATCTACTTTTAAATATAAGTGCATAACATTATATTGCTGTGTATCTGTGGAACGCAATCCCTCTGACGGTACTGGGACCGAGAACATAGTCTAAATCAAACAACTTATAGAAAAAATATTTTATACATTACTTTCAGTAAAGACGCATATTATTATTAACTAGGGGAGACCCCTGCGTGCTCCGAACGCCAACCCCGTGGGAACCTTCTATACACATAATTATGCTATGTTTTTTTTAAATGTATAATACAGGTGTAGGGTTAATAATAACCCTACAGCTAAGATGGTAAATGTCCAAATCATTATTATTATTTCGGATTTTTGTTGCAGCAGTTATAATAAAGGTTAAAAGAACGAGCAAGACTTAGGCCTACACTTTAATCAAAACCTAACCTAAAAGTTAGAAATTAAATAATTGCTTCAAAGTTTGAAATCAGCTGTTAAAGGAAATATTAAAGCAAACAGCTAATTACTGTATCAAAAATAAACCTATTTGTTTATTATTTAGTATAGCGTTTAGTATATTTTTGTTTGTTTTTTTATCTTCAATTGATGCTGCTGTTTTTCAAAAAGTAAATAAAAACACTCTCGTATTCAAATGAAAGGTTGTGTAAAAATTTCAACGCAATCGGTGAAGAATTTCGGAGATTATCGATTTTAAACAAACGTACATTTACATTTTTATGTATACAGACTAGGAGAGACCCCTACGTGCTCCGCACGCCAATCCCCGATGGAACCGTCTAAAAACATGCATGTTGTTTTATTTATAATGAAGGTGTAGGATTAATAATAACCTCAAAACAAAGATGGTAAATAATTTTAAATGTTCAAATCAAATTATTTCGTATATTTTGTAACAGCAGTTATAATAAAGGTTAAAATAAGCAGTAAGGCTCAGGTTTACACTTACTCAAAAACCAAAAAGTTAGAAATACAAATAATTGTTTCATATTTTGAAATCAGCTGATAATATTGGTTACTCACTATCAATTACCGTATATTATCAATAAATATGCCTACTATTAAATTATAATGTGTCTTATTTATTTTAAATTAGGATTTAACATATTTTTTCTTATTTTTAAATTCCTTTACGCAAGGTTTTATTGGTTTGTGTGTGTTGAATCATGTGTTTGTTCGGTCCAGGCCTACTTTTATATTATTTTGTACTTAGCTGGACATCCGAACTAACTGTTTTATCTGTTATTTTATTTTATTTGTTGCTATGGTAATAAATTTAAATACAATCAAGAAATTGGTTCATCAGTATAGGCCTAACCTAAAATTATGTTTAATTTATTTTACCTGCTTTAAAGGCAACATACACATATAATTTATGTTTTTGTGCGCACTTTGAACGATATAAGTTCCATCTTTCAAAGGTCGTTTGTTAGTGTTTCATAATGTTGCTTGTTTATTGGTACTACAGCTGTTAGACGCTATGGGTTTAACGTCCAACTTGATCCTGTGAATTTGTTCCGACTAAATTTACAAATATTGAAATAAAAAACGTTTTTACCAAAATGATCTACAGCCTATGTTACTCAGGGACAGTGTAGCTTAAAATATTAGTAAAACTATTTTTTCAATCGGTTCAGTAGTTTCAGAGATTACCCCCTACATACAAACAAACAAATTTTACCTCTTTTATAGGAAACAGCTGACTACTGTTATTATTACAGTCAATAAACATATTATGTAATGACGCTTACATTTTGGTCAAATATTCAGTATATTTTTTTTTGCTTTTATGTTCAATAAATGCTGCAGTTTTTCTAAAAGTATATAAAAACACGCTTGTATTTAAATGAAAGTTTGTGCCAAAATTTCAAAACACTCGATGGCGAACTTTCAGAGATTATCGATTTTGAACAAACGCACTTTTAAATTTTATTTATATACATATATTGTGCAGAATCAATTTATTATCGTATTAATTTGTTTGTCGGATAACAGTTATTTTTAATAAATATATGTACCATGTTCCCTTCTAAGTACAAAGTTGATCCTGACAACCAGTGCTACGAAGTTGATCCAAAAATTATTTAAGTTAAAAAAAACAAAAATAAACAATTTTATTTAACTATAAAATTTACGATCAAATATTTTAAATGGTATTTTGTGTTTTTTATGTTTAATTTTGCATTGCTGATTTCGGTAATATATTATAATACATAATATATTTTAAGTGTTTAAAATATTGGTCATATTATATTCATAACATATATTTTGTTCACTATACCCATCCAAAAAAGTAAGGATTTTCTCTGTATAGTTAAACCAATTTTTTTAACCACCAATATTTTTACCATAATAAAGACAAATTTAAAGGCATTGTTTTTATTTACTATGTGTATATAATATCGTATTGCCTAATAAAAAATTATCTACATTTTTCGTTCTTCAAGAGATTTAAGTTATTAATTTGTTACTAAAAAAAAAAACACTAAAAATGGTTTAATATTGTAATTGTCTCTGATTGTAAGATTCACGACAAAATATTTTAAATGATTTGTTGTGTTTATGATTTTAATTGAATTAGTCTATTGTTAAATTCGCGACTGTATTTAAACAATTTTTAAAATTATATTAAATATTGGATGCGTTTCACTATGTATATTTTCGTTCACTATACACAGAAATGACTTACTTCCTCTAGAATATACTTAGCCTATTTTGTAAAGAAATTTTAGTTATACATATCAGAAACTAACCACGAATATTTTCACGGTATTTACGTACTTTCTCCAGTGTATACTTAGCCAATTTTTTTAACCACCAATATTTTTACCATAATAAAGACAAATTTAACAGCATTATTTTTATTTAAATGTATATATACGGTATCATATTTGTGTAAGTAGTACAAATTTTTTTAGTAGAAAAATACGAACATTTTTCTTCCTTCAAGATATACATACTGTAGGCCTATATTATTAATTTGTTCAAAAGACTAAAAAAACACAAAAATAAAAGTTAGTGGTTTTATACTGTAGTTGTCCTTGATTATATAATTAACGATAACATTTTTTAAATGGTTTGTTGTGTTTTTCATTTTAATTTAATTACTGTTCAATTCCGGAGTGTATTATAAACAATTTTAAAAATTATATTAAATATTGGTAGTGTTTCATTATGTACATTTTTGTTCACTATACACAGAAATGACTTACTTCCTCTAGAATATTCTTTGCCTATTTTGTAAAGAAATTTTATTAATATCAGAAACTAACCACGAATATGTTTACCATAATAAAGACAAATTTAAAGGCATTATTTTTATTTACAATGTATATATACAATATCATATTTGTATGGTACACATATTTTTAGTAGAAAAATAAGAACATTTTTCTTCCTTCCAGATATATTACTGTAATTTGTTCAAAAGACTAAAAAAACAAAAAAATTCTAATGGTTTCATACCGTAGTTGTCTTTTATTATATAATTAACGATAACATATTTTTAAATGGTTTGTCGTGTTTTTCATTTTAATTTAATTGGTGTTCAATTCGGGACTGTATTATATACAATTTAACACTGGTTGTTTTTCATAAGGTCTATATTATGTTTTTGTTACCCCCAAATATATTATTTTTGTTATTTCCTTCAACATTAACTTAAGCTTAGCCTGTTTTGTAAAGAAATGCATTTTTATTTATTACCAGTAACTAACCACACGAATATTTTCATCGCAAGAAAGACAAATTTAACGGCATTATTTTTGTTTAAATGTACATATTACAATATCATATTTCTCTAATACAAATATATTTAGTAAAAAAATGTTCTACCTTCAAGGTATTTATATTATTAATTTGTTCAAAATTAAAGAAAAAAATCACAAAAATAAAAATGGTTTGATATTGTAATTGTCTTTTACTATAAAATTCGCGATAAAATTTTTGAACAGAATGTTCTGTTTTTATTTTTATTCGACAACTGTTAAAATCAGGAATGTTGGCTATTATATAAAATTTGTGTGTGTTTCATTAATATGTTTTTTCACTATCCCCATACTCAGAAATTACTTAAGCTTCGTCTATTTTGAAAAGAAATGCATTTTTATTTATTATCAGTAACTAATCACGAATATTTTCACCGCAACAAAGACGAATTTAACGATAATGTTTTTATTTAAATTTACATGCACAATCATATTTGTCTAATACAAATATTTTTAATAAAACAAATATGTACATTTTTCTTCCTTCAAGGCATATAGGCATATTATTAATTTGTTCGAAAAATTAAAAGCACCGAAATAAAAAAATGTAGGCTATTTGATTTTAAAATTCACGTTAAAAATAATGATTTATTTTGTTGTAATTTTATTACTACGAAATAAAACACAGATATTCGCCTAATATATTACACAGTATTTATAAATAAATTTACTTTTCCGATATTTCATGAACTATGTACTTAAGCTTCTCTGCCTTTGGGATACTTATATTATTTATATTAAAATATATAAATATTTACTAAACATTCCCTATACTGACTTTGGCAGAAACAATCTGCGTAATTTAAACGCTTACGCTATATAGCAATATATTATTATATCGCGGACTATAATAAACTATATTTTAATATTATATAAATGGAATATGCCTTACGTGATTTTTCAAAACCTTATATAATCAATTTTAGCACAACCCACTCACACACACCTTCACCCGTTTCCCCCCGACGTCACTACACACACCCCCCTAGGGACACCGGATTACTTAAACCACACTACCACCAAACACCTGACACTGCACACTGTAAGGGGTTGATCGTATACCGGTCAGTGTTATCCACGTGTTGGCCCGTATGTATTACAAAACAGCAGGGTAGTGAGAACACACCAAATGCCCGGACACAACTGAACTACAGGGGTAAGAGTGACGTGTGTCCGTGACGCCGGAGCATGCGCTCAGAGTAGGACGTCGCGTGCTACTAACCGTCTCAAATACATCGGTCGCGGGATCATTGGACTGCTTTCTATGAGTGACGGTCGTGACCTTGGGGCTGCAACCCTGAATCTTGACAAATAGCGAGGGGATGGAGATTTAGGAATAATTGCTTACGTCTTGCGTCTGATGTTCTCCACCGTGGTTAAAAACGATTCCAGCGAAAT
>JAGFPH010003501.1:67619-95486 GCA_018207615.1 Philaenus spumarius
TAGAACAATTTGAGAGGTTTGGCGAGGGCAAGAAAAGGAAAACTTTTTGTTTCCTATTCTTAAGTTTTTTAAATTTAAATTAGTTAGACCTTTTTTGTCTTTTGTGTAGTACACTAGCTCAATTCTAGACTCTTTTTCGGGATCGTTCCCTTTGGAGTTAAATTTGTAGTGATCCGTGAATAACTCACCTGCTGACTTAATTACACTAGAGCACTGAATGGTTTTAGGATTAATTTGATTGGATTTGTAAATTATATATTCAAAAATTTTCTATTGAAAACACAAAAACGATTTATTAATTAACATAAATCCATTAACTTTGAAACAACAAATTATTATTTTCAAAAACACAATGAAATTTATTAATCTTTAACTTATAATTACATATATTGAAAAGTAGCAAAGTGATTAATTAATTTATTAATTAAAATTTGTATATTAATGATTGTATTATTTACATACGACGATTTTCCATTGTGAGTAATGAAATTTACTAAACGAGTTTACTTTATTCAATTTCCCCAGAATTTACTTGAATCTATTTATTTTATTTTATTTATATATTACTTTGCAAAAAAGGGATTTATTTAAAATTATAAGTAACAATGATCGTTTGCCACTTACAGAACACAAGAAGTTCGACGCGTAATTCCTTCTGTCGATTTCCAGCGATTTAAAGTTGTTCTCCTTGGTCCCCAGAATGGTTTCTTCGGCTTACAGTTGTCTTCTCCTAGACTTAATTAAAGTTGTCCTCTCCTAGTTGATTGTAGTATCTTTTGGCAAGATAGGCCGTTTATATGGATATTCTTCTCCCGAACTTTATTACGACCCGACTTAGCTTTAGGCCGGAGCTAGAACAAACGCACACCGAAACTGATCGCCCTACGACTTTCTCTGTCTAAGTACCCTCGGATCTCGGTCAGCTGTTTACTCGTTGGCGCTTAGTGCTAAACTCATGTTAGAGGGGATGCAGGCTTCTATCCTCGACTTTTAACTTGTCAAACCAGCATCTTCCTCTATGTAACAAGAAATCCTGATTTCTTGCTTTAGAAATATATTTTTTGGTCTTAATATATTCCCTGATTTATTTGATGAATTTTAGTGCCTTTATTTCCCATCGATTAGGCCTAATTTAATTATTATCTTCATTTATTGAATTACAATGTGCGGTCTGTTTTGCTTTGCGTAGTAGCTCCGATGACGTCACTTCCCTATTGGTGCTTCGGGCTTGATTTCATGTCCGTGCCTGTCGTTTTGCGAATTTGACTTTGATTTCATCCAAACTCTATAACTTCTTTTTGCGTGGTCGGATTTTGGTTTTATTGACTTCTATGGATTGGTTGACGTTTTCTGGTTTCTCTGGAATTCGAATGGCGTTTCTACTCCTCTTCCTTCTTGAGTTATAGACTTCGTTAGTTTTGCTTAAATTTTGAAATTTATTTCCTGTAAATTTGAAATTTTCCATTTTTTCTTGCTTGTATCCTCTTCGGTTGGTCTTGAAACGCGCTAATCTGGTGTTGGTTTTTTGATAGCTTGTTTGGTTGTCTAGTTATTCAGCTTGTTGTTACTCTAATTGCCTTCGTTTGGTTTTCGGCTTTTCATTCCCCCCCTTTAAAGCTCTTTTCATATCTCACATGGCATTACAATTTATTACACATATATATACCCTATTTTATCAACATTTCCCTTTTATTAATCTCCCTTGTATCTATTTTGAATTAATAAATTTTTTTATTAATTTATTTTATTTATACAAAACTATTTATTTATTTATTTTGAACTTCGGCTTGATTATGCCCTATTATTGGCTCTATTAAATGTTATTTTTTATGATTTAATTACATTTGAACTTTATGAGTTATCAGCCTTTTTATGCCCAAGAATGACTTTACACTTTATTTTTTAGCTATAAAACTTTATAACTTTATATTTTTTATTACTTTATTTTCTTAACCCTTTTTAACTCTACAAATGACTCTACTTTGTTTTTGGATTTTATTCAAATTCTGCAAAATCGATTTGTTTACGCTTACATTTTTGTCTATAACTTTTTAACAAATTATCATAACAAAATTATTTTTACTCCTTGCTTATTTAACTCTCCTTTCAACATAAATCTAATAATAACAACTTTTTTTAATAAAATTACAAACCCCTATCTTTCAATGTTAATTCATTTCTACCAAATTTAGACAAGACTGGACAAGTCAATGCCTGTCAGATCCTGCAAGGTTTTGGCTTGACTTTGTCGCTAAAGCATACGTCATAGTCTGCACGTATTTAACTAACACAATTTTAGTTAATTCTTCAAAATTATTACTAAATACTATTTTCACATTGGAAACTACTTTTTTATCTTAATTTTGGGCTTTTTTGACACCCTTTAGCTTTAATCTTTTGTTATATTGACTTTGAATTTATTTTAATTAATGTAATTAATTAACCCCAATTGGATCGGTCAATTGGCCGTTCCAAGCTGTTGTATTATTAAAGCACAGCAATTTATATTTTATGTACAATACTTTTTAGTCGCAATACTTTTGCGAGTTTGCACTACGGACTTGCGGTCCACGATTTTGGGCAGCTTCGCTTCACTGGCAAATCCCGGCCGTCGGTAAAGCTGTTCCACCACGGTAAATCCCCCCTTTCTGGATTTGAACGAACTAGGGGAGACCCCTGCGTGCTCCGCACGCCAACCCCCGGTGGGACCTTCTAAAGGTGTACACTTAATCAAGTAACTGACCAAAATGTTACTCACTATCAATTACCGTGTATTATCAATAAATAGGCCTACTGTATGTCTTATTTATTTTTAATTAAAATGTAACATAGTTTTTTCTTATTTTTAAATTCCTTAAGGCTCTTTTTTACCTTGAAGAAAACTCCCGAGTATACAGTATGATTTTAATAAAAAGGTCTGACTAAAGCCGCAAAATCGTTGAAACATGCATTCGTAATAATGTATTTGGGATTCTATTTATAAATTAATAACTGGGAAACTACTTTAACTACTTTAAGTTTTAAAGAAGGCTTTATATTTTTTACGTGTTAGCTTAAAATATGGAAATGATTGCTTAAAACCCCTAAAAAATGCATTAAAAATTATCAATTTTTACTCAGTTAAACTGTTGATTAAAAAGAGCTGCCATCGATTTCTTTCAATTATGAGATATAAGATAAAAGCACAAACCCTTTAAGAACAATTTAAGATGTTTCACAACTTTTTAGGTTGAAAAACAGCGTCCGTAACACGATAGTACGAAGTGCATATTTTTGCTGTTCTACGCAAGAAGACCCTTAACGCAAGTTTTTATTGGTTTGTGTGTGTTGAAATATGCGTTGGTTCAGTATAGGCCTAACTTAAAATATTATTTTGTACTAAAAGCTGGACATCCGATCAATCAATTATTGTTTTATCTGTTATTTTATTCAATTGGTTGCTATTTTAATGAATGTAAATACATTCAAGAAGTTGTTTCATCAGTGCCTAACTTAAAATTATGTTTAATTTACTATAAACATCATTATTTACATCCACGAAAGCAGCTGGATTAGTTTGTTTCTTATTATAAACAGCTGTATTGTATAGAAATGGTTTTTAAATTCGTTCCATGTTAATCTTGTGTGGAAAACCCTACCTTTGAGAATAGCTAAATCCATTAAGGATAATATTTTTGGACATCTAAAACCTTATTGCAAAACTTCGAAATGAGACGAATATAGTTTGAAACTTTTCAAATTTTTCTTTCCATAAAAACCTAATCCGGACTATTACAAACATTTTTTTTAAATAGCCAAATTGGTCGAGCCGTTCTCAAGTGATGCGCTTACCAAAGAACAGTATTTCATTTTTATAATATAGATATTTGCTTACAAACAAGACGAAAAACATGATTTTCAGTCGAGTCACGTGATAGCAGTAAAACATCGGGGCGAATTTTGTTACCTACTAACTGTAAATTGGAGCTTTCGGCAAATTTACATGTGGTACACACACGGCGGAAATTAAAAATGATTCATTTTAGGTATTTTAGACTCCGGAATAGGATGTACGAATAGTAATTTAGGTACGTACCTTTTGAAAACTTCAATTCCTATTCCTTATTCCTTTATTTGTGGATGACAGGTTTCGATCTCTTAATCAGACCATTCTCAAATCTTGCATTATATAAAAGTTCCGTTCAAAAGAAAATTAAATTTGTTAATCGTTTTGTGATGTGTTTTGTGTTCACGTTAGTGTTGTGTATAGGCCTAATATTTCAACGATGTTCAGCTGAACGGAACTTTTATATAGTGCAAGATTTGATAATGGTCTGATTAAGAGATCGAAACCGGTCATCCACAAAAGGTAACGAATAAAGGTATAATGAATGGGAATTGTCGTTTTTAAAAGGTACGTACCTAAATTATTATTATTAAAAATAAAACCAATTGCAAAGCGTTTTGTAGACCCTTGTAATTGGTCAGTTTTCCAACCAAAAAAACAGCCTTACTAATTACACGTGATATACGTGTGAAAAAAAGTATATTTTTAGGCGTATTTTGATTTGTTATGTGTAGAGAATGCTTCAAGCTAACATTTCCTGTGAACCAAATATGTTTTGCTCGAATCGTTTGTTGTCTATGTGCGTGGGAATGGGAGCTTTTTGACGTTCTCAAAAAGAAGCTGTAATTTCAAATTAACGGTTATTCCCCATGCAGCTTCATAATATCCGACCGTTGTATACCAAGCATGAGTGGGATGTTTCTCCTCGCTTTTGATATTCAAATAATTCTAAGTCAAACACTTTTATGAAAAGATAATTTACAAGTATAAAGTTCAATTCTTTGATTTATTCTCTACACTTTGTTATAATAATATTTCATTTTTGGGCAAAGTATAGCCTATATTCCTAAATTACGTTTCAAACTTGGCATAGTTTTGAGTTTTGATAGCAGTCTCGTAGTAGGAACATAAAAACTGGTGTTTTCGAAATAAGAAATTTGAAATTGATAAATATTTGTATACAGTTTTATTTATAACTAAATTACGAAACTTTTTACGTTTATGGAAAACTTAAAAAAAAATGTTTACTACTTTTTATGTAGACCTAAAGTTGAACGTTTACCTTTCGTAACTGAACATTTTTTATTTCTAGAGCTAATAACTTTGTAAATTTTACATCGATAATTTTTCTACTAGCATATATACATTCTTTGAACCTTTCTCTACAAAAAAGCTGAGGAACACTTTAGGATTATGATTCATTTACTATTTTTGGCGAATTTTTGAAAAATGCTGGCAAACGCCAAAAAATCCATTTTTCCGACGAATGTGTATGCTCTTATATACTCTCCTTAGCGCCACTGTGATATAACGGCGACGGCAAATAATCTGTGGCGGAAAACGCCGTGTGCTGCCTTTAGAACACTATACTTTGATACTCTTCACTGAATCTATATAAAATAAAGTGTCAGTGCCCAATTCAACCAAAGTTAATGTCAGCAATATATTGATAATTTATTGTAGCTTAACATTTGCATAGGTGTTGAAAACAAGTTAGGTATTTTAATATAAACAAAGTCCGAAATATTTTTTCAATGGGGGGGGTTATAACCTCAAACCCCCCCCCCCCCCCCTGATTACGCTATGTGAGGGATTATCTAATTTATTAAGTTTACATTATTTGTTTAGTCTGGTTAGATAGGGTTTTTTTGCCGATGTGAAACCCCCCTAAGGGCGTTGGAAAATATTCTGATTGTGCGAGATTTCCTCCAAAAACATTGTCCTAAACTCAGACTCAAATTTTGCTTTGGGACCACCAAAAGGCATTGCAAGATGAGAGGAGGGTACTTAAGGATCTGCTGGAGTGACGGCCATATTAGATTTTATCCCGTAAGAGCAATGTTAAATTTTAAACCAATTATTTCGTTTGTTTTGTATCATAAAATTGTTTGCAAGGTCTCTTTTTAAACACAGTCACAATACGCAATCGTTTTCTTTTTTACATTAAACAATTTTTTTTTTCATTTCTCACATAATTGACATTTTTGAAGTACCAAATTTGAACGTTTACTTCACACAATAAAAAATTTATAAATGAAAGTAAAGCGCAGGCCGGATCCGCAATTTTATAAAGAATATTCAGTTTTTTTTTCATCACTCAATTACAAAAGATGGATTTATAAAATGGTTTGAAATGAGGCAATGTCAAAGCGCTCAGCTGCAAGAAATTGCACTGTTTAAAAACGGGTATAGAGAGAAGCGATGGCGTTTCCAGTCGCTTTCTCGTTTACTGGAGCAGACCGTTAAGGGTGAAATACCATTGGAGTAAGGTCCGGTTCTACAATCTCCCGACAAGTTCCAGGTAGAGCTATCCTCCCGATAAATTAAAAGAATGTGTTCTACAATATCCGATAGCCGATAAAGTTGTCGGCTACTGAAGCACCCGATAAGAAGTTATCGGCAAGATAAATGTACAGAATAGGTTAGAACTGTATACAATGATTGAAACTATGCTTATTTATGAAGATTTTATTGACATTTTTGGTGAAGATGGCGATGGAAAAATAGTTCATTTGATTGTCCAGTCCAGAAATAATAAAGTCTTTAGAGACAAGGTTTGAAATTTTAATTTTTTACAATAAAGTATTTTTTGATTGTTTTAGGTTAACGAAGGAAACAGTTAGCTTCCTTGTAGAAATTATTGGAGAAAGATAACCTAAAATTTTTATAAATAGCAACAATAAATAATAAAGTACAACGTTATAAGGTTTATTTTATTTAAACTACAACTAACTAGTCATTTATTTTTTCCACTTTGATAAATAAAAACAACTTCACGGCACCTTTAGTCATTATAATTATTAAATTTTGCTTCAGAAACGTACTAGCCCACCTTGGGTTAAGTTTTTCTTTGGGGGGATTGTATGCTTCTGGTTGTTCGTTGTTCCATTGCAAATAATTTTTCAATCATTAACAAGACATACACGTATTCTGCCTTTAGCCTTTACATTCCAAGGCTAGTTCGTTATTCAGTCACTAAGGTGCGTTCCTTAACCGTATTTCGACCAATCACAATTGACAAAGTTTACCAACCTACATGTAAAATTGTAAATCTAACAGGTAAGTTCCTGGTAGTTATCGGAGAGATAAAAACCCATTGTAGAACGCAACATACTTCTCGGATGGATTTGTCGGCAGGTTAAATTTATCCGCCGGGTAACTATCGGGAACTTTATCGGGAGATTGTAGAACCGGGCCTTAATCGAATCCATTGAGCGGAGCCAACCTTGAGAAGCCTGGCCTTAAGGGTCAATTACACGTGGCGAGTTTACTAGCTACTAGCCGGATAGTTCGCTAGTTGATAGTAAACTAGCTCCGTGTAATCACCAACTAGCAAGCTTGTTGGCTAGTAAAGAAGCTGGCGAAAAAGGTGAAGACCGGTCTACTTTAATCGCTACTCGCCGGCGTTTGAGCGAGCTAGCTAGTAAACTAGCCGTGTGTAAAGGGAGTTCCTAGTCAAAAAGCAGCAAGTTACAAGCCAGTTTTGGTGAAAATGTCGGAGGATTTTGTTATAGCCGGAGTTGTTGTTTTATCAACTATATTAGAAGCAGAGTTAATACGTAGAGAAAATGAGAGAACGAAACGTCGTCGGAGAGGTGTGTGGGTGAAAGCGTGGTACACTACTAAAGCGCTCGAGCACGACTAGAATATCGCTGTATACACTTTCATTTTTACTAATGTCGGTTTTATTTTTAATAATAATAATTTAGGTAACCTTTTGAAAACGACAATTCCTATTCGTTATACCTTTATTCGTTACCTTTTGTGGATGACCAATTTCGACCTCTTAATCAGACCATTATCAAATCTTCCACTATATAAAAGTTCCGTTCAGCTGAACACCGTTGAAATATTACACACAACACTTACAAGAACACAAAACAAATCACAAAACTAAATTTTTTTAACTTTTGTGTTCATGCAAGTATTGTGTGTAATATTTCCACATTAGCTTATTATTTTAGCTTTTAGTAGGATTTAGTTAATTGTAACCGTACGTACTATTTTAATATGCTTTCAAATACGAATATAATGTTGGAAATGAACATGTTTGTATTAATATTTACAGACTATTTCACGAAGTAAAAACAAAAAATATTACAGCAGACATTAAATTCACCATAGTATTGCACAAAGGCTGTGTATAATGTATATGCAATAAATATAAACCAATACACTGCATCGATGTATTTTAAATTTAATTAATGACGTACCGTCATAGATTGACACAACACAAAGGCTTATTGAATATTTAAACTTTTTTTGAATCGTGAAACATGTGATTCAACCGTTTGATAAATTTACAAAGAGATTATAAGTTATTAAAATATTTATTAAGTTTATTTTTGAATTTGTACTTATTTAATCTGATTTAAAAGTTGTTTTTATTGAAATGCTTTTGATTTAGTTGATTTCCGTTTGATTAATAATATTACATTTTCCTTCGTCATCATTTTTCGAATTTGAAATTTTAGTGGAATTATCTGTTTTGGTGCTCCCTGAACCCCCAAAAAATGTTTAGTGGAATTATCTGTGTTGGTGCTCCCTGAACCCAAAAATATTTTTAGCGGATTTTTTTTTTGTGCTCCATGAACCCAAAAAAGTGGTTTTTTGGTGAAGTCTGCTCGTGTGTCTGTGTTTCTGTAAGGATGTGTACAGAGCTGGAGACCATACCAACGGTCCGATTTTGATGAAATTTGGTATGTAGGTGAAGTTCTGGAATATCTACAGGGGTTTGTATAATTTTTTTCAAATTTTTGATTTTTAAGGGCCTTTACCCACCAAAAATGGCAAAAAAAATCAAAATTTCTCAAAAACGGCTCTAACGAGTTTTATAAAATTTTGCTTATTTGTAGCCCTTAATGTAGCCTACCCTACCATATGCAAAAACCGCATCTTTCTAAACATTCTCGTTTAGGTAATAGTAATAATAATAATAATAATAATAATAACTGATTTTGGGGGTTTTTGACCAAAAAAGGGGCTGTTTTTCAAAATGTTTCAAAACATTTTTTCGTGCATCTTTACAGGCCTAATTGACATGTTCGGTGCAAATTTGTTCGAAATCGATCAAATAGTTTTAATAATAATAATATTTATTAGTGTTAATATTTTGCATGAAACTAATATGAAACTTAATTAATATGGATGTGTATTACATGCATCTAATATTTTCCTTGGTATGTCCTACTTTTTCAATTCTAAATAACCAACTACTATGCTACTCTTGGGAAGGTATAAAGTTTCAATTGGAAGAAAGTATGTGCCAGTTCCTGGTACCGTTTATTTGTTTATAGTTTATAGTGAAACGTCGATTTCTGTCAAGTATTTTGTTGTCCCGGGAAGCGTTGTGTTTAAAATCGATTTCCCACCAGGAGCTCTGCCCCTGCTCGCTTCGCTTGCCCACCTCTGCGGTGACATATGGTGATGCCAATGCAAACCACAAAATACCTTATTAGCGAATTTCCATAGGAAAAATGAGCTATTGCAGTGGCCCTTATGGTAAGAACCAAGGTCGGGAGTAGCAAATGAGCACCGATCATGGTCCCCAGAACACGTTTTGGGGTGTCATTAAAATTCATATATATATATGTATATATGTGTTCGCAATCTAGCGGCCGCATTTTAAGTCCGATTTGGTTCAAATTTGGTACACATGTTGGTGGTCTACGTCCCTCGGACGAGTTCGTTAGCCAAAAAAATTCAACAACCGGAAGCACGTTTTTTGACCGGAAGTAACTATTTTTTGAGAATTTTTCTACGAGAATGAATTTTTTTGAGTTTTTTCTACAAATATAAATGTAGGCTGTTATTCTGCACATTTTGTTTTTTTACACGACCTTATAGCTCGCTTGGTTCCCCCAAAATCGATCAAAATGTAAAATACCATAGAAGTACCCGGTTTAAAGTCATGTGCGACCCGGGGGGTTTTCGTGCGAAGCACGCAATACATTGTGTATCGAAGATACTCCTAGTACGGGGGTTGGCGTGCGAAGCACGCAATTCTTTGTGTGTTGAAGATACTCCCAATATTCGGAATGGCGTGCGAAGCACGCAATGCATTGTGTATTGAAGATAATCCCAATATGCGGAATGGCGTGCGAACCATTTTGCAGCTATTCAGCACCGTCGTGAAGAGACCTATTTCCCAAATTGTTGGTTGAAACCCTAAAACATATTCCTAGAAACTTAATTTTGGAAATTTGCTCAACTCACGTCAGCGGTTCAACTGCGTGGTCGAATGATTTTGTTTTTAATTTTTACACTTTTTCACATTTTTAACAGTAATTTTTACGGGAATTGTGACGGATTAGAACAGAGGCACTTGGATCAATGTTTGGTGGTGGAGGTAGCTGTGACCTGTACATAATGTAAGACATACATCCCGGCCGTTGGATCAGAAGCTGCCCCACAGTCAAATTCCCGTAGCGGTTTTGAACCGGGTACTTTTATGGTATTGTACGTTTCGACCGATGTTGGGCCAGACGGGCTATAAGGTCGTGTCAAAAAATGTGCAGAATAATCTCCTCTATTTTTTTAAATAGATAAAACCCCAAAAAATTACGAAAACAATTAAAAACATTTACTTTTGGCGTGCTTCCGGTTGTTGGATTTTTTGGATAACTTAGAAAACCAGCGTGTGTACCAAATTTGGACCAAATTAGATGTAAAATGCAGCCGATAGAGCGCGAACACGTAAATAAATTTGAGTAGAATTTTAAATGACACCGCAAAACGTGCTCTGGGGAACAGGATCGGTGCTCATTGACCACTACCATCCTTTGAAAATTCGCTAATGATTAGAAAACGGAACCACAAACCTGTATAGAGATCTTCATGGAAACCGAGTTCGAACTTCGCCAACATTTTACTTTCTCGCTATACTATACTGTGATTTTTACACAGTGTCTGTCTGTATGTCTATATATGTACACAAAGCTATAGAAAAAAATTTGGAAAACGGTTGACCCTAAAGGCCATCCCTGTAACTTCCCGCGAGCTCAAAAGTATGATAAAAGTTTGATAAACACTATTTTTGGAAATTTTGAACTGCCATAACTTTTGAATGAATCAACCGATTTTTATGCAATCGATTTTTGCGGCAATCGATGCAGTTTTTCGAGTCCATTGAAAGAATCGACAACAAAAATTTTTCTGATGAAAATTTTCGGAGAAATTGAGAAAAAACACTTATTTATTTTCTTTCGTTCACGATATCTCACGAACGAATTAACCGATTTTGACCGGACTGGTAGCGATCGACGTCGCTTTTCAAGGTTAAAAGCTGATTAGATTTTGGAATTGATTGGTAAAGCCGTTTAAATGTTATTCCAAAAAAACCTGATTTGAAAAAATTGTATTTCTTAGTTTTTTCGAAATTCCTCAGAACCTACCGGTCCGAATTAGTTGAAATTTTCAGGAAAAATAAGTTTGATGGAACTCTTTGGAACGCCGCTTAGTAGGATCCAATCGGTTAAGCCGTTCAAAAGTTATAAGCGGGTCACATACTTACATACACACACACACACACCCCCACACACACACACACACACACACACACACACACACACCCACACACACCCTCACACATACATACAGACAAGGTGACACCCTCTCGGGAGTGATCAGGGAAGATTCCTAGGACCTCAAAAAGTCGAGATCTGATGAATACTCGATTTTCGAAAAACGGGGTGAAACCAATAACTTCCCGTTTTTAGAAAATTTTCAATTTTCTTAGCGGGAAGTTAAAAATATTCGATCGATTTCGAACAAATTTGCACCAAACATGTCTATTAAGCATGTATAGATACACGAAAAAGTTTTGAAAATGTTTGGAAAACAAGCTCTTTCTTTGGCTAAAAAATGAGTTATTACTTTTTATTTAAAAAAAAACAGCTCTAACGATTTTGATAAAATTTAGCTTATTTGTAGTCCTTAAGATACCCTACCATATGAATAAAACCATATCTTTCTAAAAATTCTCGTTTAACTAATAATAATAACTGATTTTGGGTTGTTTTTTTTTGCCAAAAAGGGGTTGATTTCCAAAATTTTTCTAAACCTTTTTTCGTGCATCTATACAGGCTTAATTGACATGCTTGGTTCAAATTTGTTTTTTTTAAATCGATAGAATAATTGTAATAATAATAATATTATTATAATATAAGATGGATGTGTGTTACATGCATCTAATGTTTTCCATGGTAATTCTAAATAACCACCTCCTATGCTACTCTTGGGAAGGTTTAAAGTTTCAACTGAGAGAAAGTATGCGGCAGTTATCCGGTACCGTTTATTAATATTACTTTGGGTACCTTTGCTTTGCTTCCGTATCTTAACAAAATAATCAATTTTGTTCTGAGAATCTAAAAAACTTTAGCTCGTAATGTAAAATATTTCCAGGAATTTGTAAATAAACGATTAACGATGAGGCAATATAGAGACATAGAAACAATGGTAAGACAGTCTGATTTATTTTTATTTTTAAGAAGAAAGAAGCTGGGTACAACAGCTAACATTATAAGCCAACTTCAGAAAGTTCATAGATTATCTTAATTTTTAGTACAGAGTTCTTAATTTTGTATTGATTTAAGAAATTTTGTACGAAAAGAGACAGGATTAGTTTATATTAAATAAATACTAGCTGACCCGTGCGAATATTTCGCAAGTTCAGAGTAGGCCTACATTTACCTGATTTAACACGTTGATTTAATTCAGTTAATTAAGTTTATTTATTTACATTGGTTTATAAATAACAGTTTCCCTATACAATCTTACAGTTTAAACAATCTAACTAACAGCTGTCATGCTAGTTAAACAGATGGTTAATAGATGGCGCCTTTCATTAGGAACATGCAAAGTATAATATAAACGTTTTTTAATCAATTTTTGTTATTAATACATGAATTTTAAGCTGTTTGTATATTTTTCCAGTGTAGCGGTTAAGGAAAGCATTAAAATGATGCCTCATTCATGTAATTTGATGATGTATTAAGGAAGTTATGGCGTACCGACAAAAAAATGGCCTTGAGAAATAATATATGCGATAATTCTGTAAGCGAAATTTTAGATTCAAAATTGTGGGAATTTGGTAAATCGGAGAAAGATGGGAGGGGTATCAAATTAAAGGTATCGATCCAAGGAACGAGGGAAAAATATAAGTTTTTTCTCAAATTAAAAACTAAGGGGTTTTTGAGGTCCCTAAAAAACGAAAAATCCCCATAAGAAATACATGAGAATTTAAAAACGTCCGCTTTGTTTACATTAAAACATTTGGTATTAAATAAATAAATTAAAAACATAAATCAGCTGTTCTGTAAAATAATAAGACAGTTAATGTAAATTATATTTTTAAATGAAATCTGCTACTTATTACCATATAAAAGATACAAGTTGACACACTCATAGAAGAGAAACCTTATAAATGTATGGCTGTTCTATTAACTTTTCATACAAATATACTAATATTATAAAGAGCAAAGTTTGTTTTGTTTGTTTGTATGTATGTGGGGGGGTAATCTCTGGCACTATTGAACCGATTAAAAAAATAGTTTTACTAATAAAAAGCTACACTTTCCCTGAGTAACATAGGCTATAATTCATTTCGACAAACCCCTTTTTTTATTTCAATATTTGAAATTTAGTCGAAAAAAATTCTTAGGTTAGGCCTAGAATGATAAACCAACACATGTATTTACATTTATTACCATAGCAACCAATTGAATAAAATAACAGATAATAATATAGCTGTTTGTTCCAATATTTCCATTAACAGCTGATTTCAAAATTTGAAGCAATTATTTTTTTATTTCTAGCTTTTAGGTTAGGGTTTTTAAGTGTAGACCTTAGCCTTGCTGGTTCTTTTAACCATTATTATAACTGCTGTTATCAAATATAAGAAATAATTTGATTTGAACATTTATCCTTATTTATGTTATTAGTTTTGAGGTTATTATTAATCGTACAACTTTATTATAAATAAAACATAACATTTGTTTTTAGAAGGTTCCATTGGGGGTTGGCGGGCGGAGCACGCAGGGGCTTCCCCTAGTATTAAATAAAAGTTGTTTCTTCACCTTAAAACATTATTTTCGACAGCTGGTGCCTGCGACTTCGCTCAAGGATGAGATTAAATAAATAAAAGGACTATCGGGTAAATATTATGCCTTACCATTACACGCAAAATAAACGGTATCAGTTAACTGACACAAACTTTCTCCCAACTTACTGTAGTCAAAATAATATTGTTTTTAATCATTTTATTTACTACTTTTTAGAACAAAACAAAAAAATAATATTCTACCTACGTCAATCGTATAAAAAAATTATTGTCCCAGGCGGGATTCGATCGCGCGACCTTTGAATTACTGGCCGTGCTCGCTACCGTGGTGCTAACCCGTGCGGCCGCTGCCGCGATGCTAGATTGACAACACAAACTTGTTTATTTTTAAACATTTCCCCATAGTTATAAAACGCCGAAGTTTTGATAAAAGCGGGTGGTGTCATTTTGTTTGGCATCTTAAGCACTATAAATACTGAAAATTTAATCAAAATCGTTATAGCCGTTATTGAGAAATTTGCATTTTTGTCGTTTTTTATGGGTTTTTAGGGGTAAATTACCCTTAAAAATTAAAAATTCCAAAAAATGAAAAAAACGCCGGGAGATATTAGGGTTTAGTCTACATACCAAATTTCATGAAAATCGGGCCAATAGTGTCCTCTCTGGTCGTGTATACATACAGACAGACTGACAGACAGACACCACTCTAAAAACACCTTTTTTGTTCAGGAAGCATCAAAACAAAAAATTCCACTAAAAATATTTTTGGGTTCAGGGAGCACCAACACAGATAATTGCGCTAAACAATTTTTTGGGGTTCTGGGAGCACCAAAACAGATAATTCAACTGAAAATTTAAATTCGAACATTTTTACGAAAACAATACTTTCTCCATATACTACGTATAGGGTGGAGAAAGTAAAAATGATTTTAGATTCGAGTTCCATGGCCCAAAAACGCACAGTGAGTTTTGCCCAAATCGATCTGTGTATCCCTTTTATGTCTACGTAAATTATTAGCTGTGCTCCCAATAAACGCCAGTTTGTTACTTATAACTCCCGAACGAACATATAAATTACAAATTAGGTTTTGAGGTTTATTTAATAGGCACATTTCACATTTTTGCATACTGTTTTGATATAGATTTAATGGTTTAACAAGAGTATACAGTAAAACAGACGGTCTTTTAAAAGTGTTAAGCTTTTGATCCAAATCAGTTGTTTTATTTGGTTCGCAAAACCCCTAATTTTTTCGTAATTTTTACATTTATTCATTTTTTAAATAAGAACCCTAAATATTTAAAAAAAAATAAAAAGTAGCCTAGATTAATCTCTGTAAAGTCCCCTACATGCAAATGAAAATTTCATCAAAATTGGTTCAGCCATTCCTGAGATAAGCCCGGGCCAAAAAATACAGACTAAATAAAATAAACGATATTTTTTAGGGAGTTTTGGCCAAAAAGGGGATTGTTTTCAAAAATTTTCCAAACCTTTTTTCATGGATCTGTACAGGCCTAATTGATATGTTTTTTGCAAATTTGTTCGAAATCGATCGAATAGTTTTCTCTCTAGCTTTGTATACATACAGACATACAGTTTGTAAAAACTACTTTTTTTAACTCAGGGGGTCCCAAAACGGATATTTCCACAGAGATCTCAACATCGATTTTTTATTGCGATCACTATACTTTCTCTATACTATAGTATATATATAGCGAGAAAGTAAAATGGCATGTTTAGGTTTTGGTAAAGTGAATAAACGTATGAGTTTAGAAAAAGAATTTATTTCGAAATCACAGGCAGACAGAAACACTGCTAAGGACGCACATGTGAGCTTTGACACTGAACAGTATGAGAAACGGGGGAAGCGGCCGACGCACAGTGCATTGCACGCCAACCCCCGTATTTATGAGTATTTTCAATACACGGTGCATATAGTGCTTCGCACGCCAATTTTGTGCCTATGTTAGGAGAGTAACTAATAAATATTATTATTATTACCTGAATGAGAATTTTTAGAAATATGCTGTTTTTTTGCATATGTTTGGCTACATTAAGGGGTACAAATAAAATCGTTATATCTGTTTTTGTATAAAAAAATAATCACTGATTTTTTGGTTGTTTTTTTGGCAAAAAAGGGGGTTGTTTTCAAAATTTTTCAATACCTTTTTTCGTGCATCTATACAGGCCTAATTGACATGTTTTTTGCAAATTTGTTCGAAATCGATCGAATAGTTTTCTCTCTAGCTTTATGCATACCGACAGACATTGTGTAAAAACCACTTTTTTTAACTCAGGGGGTCCCAAAACGGATATTTCCACAAAAATCTCAACATCGATTTTTTTTGCGATCACTATACTTTCTCTATACTATAGTATAGCGAGAAAGTAAAATGGAATGTTTAGGTTTTGGTAAAGTGAATAAATATATGAGCTCAGAAAAGGTATTTATTTCTAAATCACAGGCAGACCCTTCAATTTTATTTATACGTATAGTTTATTCAGAAATCAGTAAATCGCTTCATTAAACGTCTAACGTTTCACCATCGTGATTTTATGGATTCTTCATTGTACAACAACAAAAAATACCGTAAACTTAATCAAGTTCTTGTTGTCTGGTTTATCTCAGACTCATCACTTCAACACACCACTGGTTTATATTGACACGTAAACGCTACGTTTTTCGTTTTTGGCAAATTAATACTGACACGTTAATACAGAAATGGTCAAAATTAAAATTTTATCCAAACAAAAAAGACCATAGAACACACTTCCAACATTAAAAGTAGGAAAACAACGTTCACTGTTTATAGATAAAAATGTTTCAAGCTCAAAGATTTTTAATATACGTACTTCTTCAACAACAGATCCCATACTCCAACCTACTAAGAACCATCTATACAATATCAACTCCTATAAAAGCAAGTGTACGAGCGTACGTACGTGAGTAACATATAATGTAACAGCTGATTTCACCCATCATCTGTAAACTCAGTGTAGATTATGGTTTGGGGTTATGTTTACAACTTCAATCATTAGGCTATAATTTCTTGTGAATTTGATTTTTGAAGTGAAAACTTCTATAGCGACGTTGGGTATTTTTTTTAGGGAGGTAAATAGCCGTTTCGCGTCACGTCACGTAACGCAACATTTTCGCTTAGACCGGTGTGTTGATTATGTATATATAATCTTATTCGTATATATATATACTTGTGTATAGTAGCCTATATATGAAGAACAAGGACCGACGACAATGCAATATTAATTTTGTTGGGTGTAGTAAGTGAACACTGATCATGGTCCCCAGAACACGACGTGATTTTCACCCCCTTCAAAACGTCGGATTGATTTGAAACTTTGCACACTTATCAAGGACCGATGACAATGCTATATTAATTTTGTTGGGTGTAGTAAGTGAGCACTGATCATAGTCCCCAGAACACGTTTTCGGCAGGCATTAAAAACTTTATATACAAGGTGATTCACGACGATATACAGAAACTTCGGGAGCTCATTAATTTTGTTGGGTGTAGTAAATGAGCACTGATCATGGTCCCCAGACTAAAAAATAAAAAAATAAATAATAGTTTAAAAACTAAAAAATACGCTTTAAAAGCAAACCGAACTAAAAATTTGAAAATAATTGTAATTATTTTATTTATTTATTAACCAGGAAATAAAATGTTCATAAAATCCAAAAAGTTTTCACTTCTATTGTGTGGTCATATGCACACAAATTTTTTTTTTTAAACATGAGTTATAGAACTAATGAATGCTATAATGTACGTTATAATATTTGCTTTGAGGTTATAAGCTATATATAAATTCAAACTTTTATCATCAATATATTTGTTTATACAAATTTAAAGAAGAGATAGGCCTACCTATTCGTTAAAAAGCTGATTTCACCCATCATCTGTAATAATTAAACAAACCCAGTTTAGATTATATTTTGGGGTTATGTTTAGGTAGGCCTAGATAAGTACTAAGTAGGGTTAAAATTTAACCGAAGCTGAGGCTGGAGGCTGAGGTGCTAACAAATTCTACTAATATATTTCATACGCGCAAGCAGCTATGCAGCGCCTTCGTGAGTATTCCTATTTCTCAAATAGTTGGGTGAAACCCTAAAACGTAAATATTTTGGAAATTTTCTCATCTAACGTCAGCGGTTCAGCTGCGTGATCGAATTATTTTAATTTCTGCATTCGGGTTTACCAAAAGCACCGCTTGTAATATCACAGGTGGTAAAATATAGTCACGTTAAGGTTTTCACACACTGACGCGACAAAACTAAAGGGTTCTAGTGCCTCTGTGGAACAATAAAAAGTAAAGGAGTACTTACTAAAGGCTGAGAATGCCTGCAGCGTTCTTACCTGAAACCAAAGTAAATTGTTTAGATTAAATATTTCAATACAATAAATTTTACATAAGTCAACACACCATCAATCTGTGTTTCTTTGTAATGGATAAATGAGTATTTTTAAAATAACATCCAAAAAAGCTAAAGAAAATAACAAATTTAATTTGATCACTAATATAATCTGGTAGCTCCCGCTTCCTTCGTCGTTTCCCTAAATAAATAATAAACACAAAACGCTAAATAATAGTGATAAAAACACGAATGGAACATGAAACATTAACAGTAACTTCTACCAACTTCAAAACAACAAAACCAAACAAAATCACTAGCTGTTTTTCTGTATTCATAGATGGATAGTAACTGTTGAGTAGAGATTAATATAAATTCCATTGGGGCAAGCCACAGATTAGTGAAATTTAGTTCCAGTTTATCATGGGCGCCCATACCTATGGGCAGAGGGGGCCACGGCCCCACCCCGTAGCTCCCAGGGAAAGGAAAATGAAATGTTGGTCGAGTGTTTGATAAAGTGTTACAGTCTCTCTCATTCGGCGAATGTCTAAAGAGCTACACATTGATTCAAGTTTGCGCCACACATGGGCACCCATATTTATTTTTCTTTAAAGAGATTAGCACTAAAATATGTTTTAAATGTTATGTGCTGTTTGATTATACATATACTTATTTTATTTTTTACAAGAGTTTAAGCACAAGCTGCTGGGTCACTACTGGGTGCAGCCTCTAGGAGTGTTACAGGTCTTTGTGTATTCACTGACGGTGTAAAGGTACAGACTCAATGCTGTGTGGGTTAATATTTTACTGGAACCCTTTTGCCAAAGGAGGGGGGGTACTCCTTAATTAACATGTTCACTGCTTAACATGTTTTGCTGCAAATTTCGTATTTGCTATGCTAGGAGCTGACCTTTTTTTATATTTATAGTCTAAATGAGTAGAAATTACTTTATTTTTTAACCTTTCTACGTAATAATCACTACTAATATTTTAAAGCGGACGCACATGCGCGTCCATATCATATATGCTTAAAAATGGCGTACAAAGCACGCAATGCATTGTGTATTGAAAATACTCCAAATATGGGGGTTGGCGTGCGAAGTACAAATGCATTGTGTATTGAAAATACTCTCAATACGGGGGGGTTGGCGTGCAATGCACTCTGCGTCGGCCGCTTCTCATAGTGTTCAGTGTCAAGCTCACACGTGCGTCCTTAGTAGTGAACGCGTTAAGCCCTATACAAAATAATTCATATCTAGAGAAATGTTTGACCAATTCAGTTCACACTTTTCATGAAGTATAACCTAACCATGTTCTACCTTAAGAGAAATAAATGATTATATCCAATGGTGCGCTTCAAAATGGCGACTGTTTGAAAATTTCAATTATTCAAACACCGTACATTTTAACAAAAAATGTCTAGATACCTTTTTTGTATCCCTTTTGATTCCCTATTGGATGGTGTAACTGTCAAAACAATCAGATAAAGGATAATACTTAAGTTAAAGATAATCTATATATTATATAATCCAAATACCACTCACTAACTCACTCATCACGAAATCTCAAAGACCACCGAACGGATTGGAATGAAATTTGGTATGTAGCTTCCTCTAGGGCCGTAGGTGCTCGCTAAGAAAGATTTTCAAAAAATTCAAAATTTTAGAGGTGTTTGGGGGGGTCAAAGTTACTAAAAATCCACATATTTAACTTTGATTTGTCTATCCGTGCAAAGCCGGATCGGGTCAGCTAGTAACAGCATATTTACACACAATGTTGTTATGTTTACTGTGTTGGTACACGATGCCGGGTAAAACAAACCAATTATTACAAATAACTTAATTATTATCCTCCATCCGATTGTTTTGACAGCTATACGACCCGATAGCAAATCAAAAGAGCTACATAAAAGGTATCTTGAAATTTTTTGGTCAAATGTACGGTTTTTGAGTAATTTTGGATTGAAATTTTCAAACAGTCGCCATTTTGAAACGCAGGATTGGATATAATCGCTTATTTTTCTTAAGATGGATCATTGATAGGATAAACTTCATGCCCAGTTTAAACTCAATCAGTGAAACCGTTTTCTAGATACGAACTATTTTGTAAAAGAAACAAATTGGCAGTATCTGGAAAACGAAGCATTTTTTGAAAAACATTTTATTCTTGATTTTATTTTTCATGCGCAGTTTGAACTCAATCTGTCCAAAATTTCTCTAGATATTAATGATTGTGTCAAAAAAAATGGCGGATATCCGGAAAAGGAAGCCTTTCCGGACCTAGTTCATATGAAAATGTTTTCTTATTAGCGAATTTCCGTAGGAAAAACGAGCAGTTGCAGTGTACCTTATGGTAAAACCTAAGGTCGGGAGTAGCAAATGAGCACCGATCATGGTCCCCAAAACATGTTTATTGGTGTCATTAAAAATCATTTATATTAAATATAAATGATCATTATCACATATATATATACACCTAACAATTTGGCGGCCGTCAAAAAGTAATCCATTTGGCTGCTACTCTTTACATATATATGTATATATTTATTTATGCATGTGTTCACAATCTAGAGGCAGCATTTTAAGTCCGATTTGTTCCAAATTTGGTACACATGTTGGTTATCTACGTCTCTCAGACGAGTTCGTTAACCAAAAAACTCCAACGACCGGAAGTACGTTTATTTACCGGAAGTAACAATTTTTGAGATTTTTCCTACGAGAATGATTTTTTTAGAGTTTTTTTCTCTAAAAATATAAATTTAGGATGTTATTGTGCACATTTTGGGTTTTTACGCGACCTTATAGCTCGCTTCGTTCCCCAAAAATCGATCAAAACGTAAAATACCATAAAAGTACTCGGTTCAAAGCCACGTGGTGGATTTTACCTTGGACGCATCTTCTCATCCGAGGCCGACGGGCGAGTTTTTCCATTGCAAGTGTAACGAAGGAGCGCGTGAGTTGAAGCTGGAGGCTTAGGCGCAAACAAATCCTACTAATATATTTTCGTACAAATAGGCAGCTATTCAGCACCGTCGTGAATAGACCTATTTCCCAAATTATTGGTTGAAACCCTAAAACATAAGCCTATAAACTTATTTTGGAAATTTAATCAACTCACGTCAGCGTTTCAGCTGCGTGGTTGAATTATTTTTAGCTATATACTCAATTTCTGAAGTATACGTTCCTTCTGGAACAACCTGTAAATTGAAAATATTATAATCTATTCCTCTAAAGTGGTTAAAATCCTATCAAAGGGGTAAATAAAAAAAGTTGATATATTTGAATTCAGCACATCTTAAAAAAACCCATGTACACCAAAATCCAGCCCCTTAATAATTTTTTTGATCAAAATATCTATAACCACTGGACTATATAACAAAGTCCTACACATCGGCACTACAACATCCACACAACTCTATTGCCCTCACCTTTATGCATCCCTGTGAATTTATCCTTTAGCACTGTAAACTCGTAAATGTGTCCAAACTCTTCAAACAACGGCCGCAACTGGTCTTCTTCGAGGTGCCGCGGGATCTGCCCGATGAACAGTTTCACGGCGCCGTTCCCAGGATCCAAACTCGGAACCGGAGAGTTCGACTTCATGCTGCACGCACTGCTGTTCTTATTGTTCGACTCCAGAATGCCGGAGGAGAGTTTACAATTTTGACCGTTAAACTGATGCGGCGACGATGGAATAAGCATTGTGGGAGTAGAAAAATAGTTTTTAGAAAAATACAAATCCACTTTTTTTATCAAATGGATGGAAACTTTGTTACGTTTTATGTAGTAAAAATTGTTAAAATCTTATAAAAAATATAGTATCAATTTATCACAAACTTTTCGCACTTGTAAGTTTAATAAAAAGCTTATATTTAAAAAAAAATAAAAACGTAACTACGAAATCGATGAAAAATTCAAGACTTATATAAGTATGGTTCCAAAAAATGTAAAAACAACACCGAACCTAATAATTCAACACATTTAAACGAACTAAGATTATTCAGTCGAAAGAGCACCACACATGAACTAGATCGTAAAGGTTCCAACACTGAACTGTGTCATCAGTTCATGCAATGCAATGTAGAAACACAACTTTAGAGGTTATGTTTACGTTGGAAACAATTCAAATAAAAACAACAATTGATTGAGTTCGACACAGTGGAGTACGAATTTTAGGTTATGTTACACGGTAAATTGTATCACTTAATTATGGTCATCGGAAACGCTAAATTGAGACTTTGAGATTAAGAAACTAGATAAACAAAGTTATACGGAACTGGACAAGTATGGATATTCGAGAAAACTATTTAATTTATTGCACAATTTATATAAAATCACGATTCATTTAAAGAGCTGTTATTTGTCACAAAACTGATCGGTGTTTTGAGGTTGTGAAATTAATTTAACTATACGTAGTACGAATATTGAAGAAAACAAAAGTTTACTACTTTGAGGTTATGTTTGCGTTTTGCACAGGTAAAATAAAATCACTACGATTATTCAACACAACAATGTACTGCGGTTGTTAGGTTATGAAACAAAATAAAAATGAATCACTCAATAAACAAAGTTTACCAAATTAACACAAGAAACATTTAATCTTTTGAGGTTATGTTTATGTTTCGCGCGGTTGAAATAATATCACGACGATTTATTTCAACGGTTATTCGACACAACAATGAACTGCGGCTGTTAGGTTATGGAACAAAATAAAACACCACTCGGTAAACAAAAGTTTACCAAATAAATACTCGAGAAAACGTTTGACTCTTTTGAGGTTCTGTTTTGAACGAAACGAAACGCACTGACAAAACCGTTTCGCGATGAAAACACTGAGATTTTTGAGGTTATCACAATAAATACATCGAAATTTTTGGACGTTGTAAAGCAATAAAATTGTCGGACGAAACAAGAAAACACTACGCGGTGGCAAAGCAAACGACACTAGGACCAGACACCGACGCACGACACAACAATGATAGAGGCCTAACGTAATCTCACTGTGTTCAATTAAACTACGGTACTCCCCCCCCACCCCATTTACCAAACCCCCTCCCCCAAAGCACGGCCACCCTTCGAAGAGTCATTCCGCAAAAAATACTAGCCCGTCGGAAAACATCGGCGGGCAACATGTGGACAGAGTAAACAATCGATTGCGTAGCCTAGACCTATACTCGGCCTGTGGAGCCGGGTAAGTGGATTTGTGAATGGAAAACTATAACATAAACAATGATGTCTCTTGTTTCGAGTGGACGCTTTGTAACCCGTTTAAAACGTAAACAGTTGGAAGCACTGGGTGTTTCAAAGGTGAAGTTCCAATTTGTATCATTTACCAGGAGACACGCGTTCGTGATTCGCACGCCAACCCCTTTTCTCAACACTGAGGGAAACATCGAATGGTATATTTTCTTACATGTATTATTATTGTGCGAAATATTTTCAAATTACTAAATAGTTAATGAACACCTTCACCCTTCCCCCACCTTAGGGTCTGCTCCAGTAAACGACAAAGCAACCGGAAAAGCAACCGCTTCTCACTGTATCCTATCTAAACAGTGAAATTTCTGAACGCTTTGACATTGCCTCATTTCAAACCATTTTATAAGTCTATCTTTTGTAATTGAGTGTTGAAAAAAAACTGAATATTCTTTATAAAATTTCTTTTTCATTATAAATTTTTTATTGTGTTAGGAAAAAAATTCAAACTTTGTACTTACAAAATGTCACTTACATAACAAATCAAAAGCATTTATAAAAATGTAAATTGCAAGACGGATGCGTATTGTGACTGTGCTTAAAATGAGACCTTGCAAACAATTTTATGATTAAAAGTAAACGAAATAAATGGTTTGAATTCTAACATTGCTCATGGGATAAGAATCCAAGATGGCCGCCACTACAGCAGACCCTTAGGGGTGTGCAATACCAGAACAAAACAGTCCCACACAGTCCTCTTCAATATAACTTATCTTTCATCGAACTTTTGAAGATATTCTTTTGAAATTTGCAGGATATCGATCAAGAATATCTAAACTTATAATTCGAAGGTTTTTTCCCGGAGGTGAAAATCTTCAAAAAGACACCATCGAAGGTGACAAAAATTGTAAATTATACCGTTTTACTTGTTATTAAATATATTTCCTTACATACAAGACGAAAACATGATTTTCAGTCGAATCACTTGATAGCACTAAAACATCGGGGCGAATTTTGTTAATTAATAATGTAATGTACAATCAAAGTTCTGGAAAATGATATTGTTATCATAGCATCAAAGCAGGTTATTAATTTGTTAATATTAGAAAAAAGTAGGTTGTATGTTATTTTCCAGAAATTTGATTGCCTGACGAAACAAGATATTAAGCTCTAGTTTACACAATTGTGTTTCTCTTTCAATAAGGTTTTCAATAGTGTATTACACATGACCTACCTTTATATTTGAAATGTGTAATCCCATTGCCCCCCTGAGCCCCCAAAAACATAGAGGGTCAGATATGGTAAAAATTTTGTCCTGTTATGCCAACACAAGATATGTACAAAGTTTTGTTAACTTATTTTCAGTAAAAAAAAAATGGGTCTGCGTCGGAGCAGACGGTGGAAGTTATATTTCTTTGGCCATCCAATGGTATAGACAGGTATACCTACTATTGATTTAATATATTTTGTTAAAAACTAGTCGTAACTTAGAGTAGCCCTACTATGTTGCAGATGATAGCCTATTCTTTTATAAAAACACTAACCAACACTGAAGGCATATTATAAAATTAATATCCCATTTTTTCCTTTTTTGTTACATACGCTTGTGAATACTATCGTTGCATCTGTTTGGTTGGTCACAGTTAGTCTGGGGACCATGATCAGTGCTCACTTACTACACCCAACAAAATTAATATTGCATTGCCATAGGTTCTTGATAAGTGTTCAAAGTTTCAAATCAATCAGACGTTTTGAAAAGGGTGAAAATCACGTTGTGTTCTGGGGACTATGATCAGTGCTCACTTACTACACCCAAAAAAATTAATATTGCATTGTCATCGGTTCTTGATAAGTGTGCAAAGTTTCAAATCAATCCGACGATTTGAAGTATAGGAAAGTATACGAATATTTGAAGAAAGGTATAAAAAGGCAGTTTCCGGATTTTACTCCTAAAGCGTGACGCGGATGAGGACACCCCATCCTGATGACAACGGGCGCAAAGAAGTATAACTTCAATAATGAGGGGGATTATTTATGAACATTCTGTATTTTAATTGCTCGAGTGTATTAAGAAGGTGGCCTTTTTTCACCTTATGTAAAACATTTAGGTTTTTCTGGATATTTTTGTAAGATGGTCCTCATCTATTAAATGTTTGGCAAAATTGTACCTTTGTTCGGCTGTTTTAGACTTAGGAAGATGTTCTGTAAACCTTTTTGTGAATGTTCTTCCTGTGCAATATATAATTTTGGACAGTTGGATCATGTTATTTTGTTGACATGTTATTTTAACAACTGGTTACTGCCTCAGAGCTTTTCTTAAGTTATCTAAGTTGGCACAATATCGAGTTTTGCCAATTCTTTGTTCAATGTGTATTCAAGCTTATTCGATGGGAACATATTACATTTTGTTTTTGTTGTTAGGATTTTTATTATTGATCGGATGCAAATATTTATACTGTGATGATGAAATCACAGATGTCGAAACCGATATTACAGTAAAATCATTATTGTAAGGATTGTAACGAACCTAACAGGGTAATAAACTTTTGTAATCATTATTGTCATCTACTCGAATTATTCTTTAAGTAAAATACGAAATACACTTACTCCAATTTACATTTTGACAGTAAACACCACTTGTTCGGCGGATGTAAATATAACACATGATGTATTGGGTTACCTTAGACATCGCGTGTCTACCTACCCTTAATGCTTCACCCCCTCCAACCCTTGCCCTTGTCATTTCTTATATGATAATTATTGCTCGCACTTCGCAAAGCATTTAGACAAGTTCTGTCAATTGAATTATTTACGTTTTATAAAAATAAGGTACATTTACTGATTTACTTTATTTGCCTATTTCTCAACCATATTTTTAAAAACCTTCCCCAACAAAGCCCGTGTTAAAGGTTTGGCGATACATTCGATTTTACTCAAAAACGAACAAATACACAAACTATTTCTCTAAATAAAATCAAGTATATAGCAAGTGCCCTCAGCTTCGCTCGCAAAAATAAATAAACAAACATCGGGATTTAACCTTAGCATTAGGCTAACAACAGACGAGACACCGGTGTACGGTACACTAGTGTACGGGACACCAAATGTACTATCAATTAACAGATGAGACACTGAGTAGCGCGCTACCAGATTCTGTGGCTCTACGGTGTCTCTCCCTGCGAGAAGCTGGGACACCGGAAAGTGTCCCGTTCACCGGTGTCTCGTCTGTTAGCCTTACAGGCAATTTAAAAAAAATTAAGATCCGAGTTCAGCACTGGTAGAAACATATTTCTTGAGTTCCGTAGAATTTAGGATTTCTTACACATTTTCCACCAGGATGTCACTCATAACTCCTGAACGGACGTGATGCCAGGAGGAATTCTATTAAATTCATATAATTTAACGTAGGCTTCAAAAGCCGTAGCGTGTCTCTTTTCTGGTATTAAAGGGATTTGGTGATAATAATCTTTTATATTTTAAATCAATAGAATTAAATACTTTATAATTAGCAACCCTTCTTACCAAACTGGGGTCAAATTGACTTGTGAAATATTTGGGAACGAGGTAGAAAATCGGCTCCGTTTAGGTGCCGGTAGCCAAAGGCTATACACATTTCACAATCATCTTAGCCAGGGCATATTATAAGGAAAGGCAAAATAGCAAAACCGTTAGGTTATTTCAAATTAACGCAGAAGGTATGCTATTTGCGTATTAATGAAAACTATAGCGGAGGAGACGTTTGTAGTACAAATGGCTCTAGCGGCCGCATTTTAAATTTGGTACACACGTTGGTTGTCTAAGTCGCTCGGACGAGTTTGCGAGCCAAAAAATCCAACAACCGGAAGTAGGTTTTTTCGAACGTTACGGAACAGAAATTTCATTCGTTGGTCCAGGACCGTCTGGAACATTCTCAAACCACCTGGAAGATTCTATAACAATCTGGAACATTCTCAAACCACCTGGAAGATTCTATAACAATCTGGAACATTCTCAAACCACCTGGAAGATTCTATAACAATCTGGAACATTCTCAAACCATCTGGAAGATTCTATAACAATCTGGAACATTCTCAAACCACCTGGAAGATTCTATAACAATCTGGAACATTCTCGAACCATCTGGAAGATTCTATAACAATCTGGAACATTCTCTAACCATCTGGAAGATTCTATAACAATCTGGAACATTCTCGAACCATC
>JAGFPH010003501.1:104913-117879 GCA_018207615.1 Philaenus spumarius
TCAACACACAAAGCATTGCGTGCTTCGCACGCCAACCCCCGTGTTGGTGTTATCTTCAATACACAATACATTGCGTGCTTCGCACGCCATTTCGCATATTGGGAGTATCTTCAACACACGAAACACTGCGTGCTTTGCACGCCAACCCCCGTATTGGGAGTATCTTCAATACACAAAGCATTACGTGTTTCGCACGCCAACCCCCGTATTGGGAGTATCTTCATCACACAATGCATTGCGAGCTTTGCACGCCAACCCCCGTGTTGGGAGTATCTTCAATACACAATGCATTGCGTGCTTCGCACGCCAACCCCCATATTGGGACTATCTTCAATACACAATGCATTGCGTGCTTCGCACGCCAACCCCACGGTAGAATCCACCACATGGCTTTGAACCACGATTTTGGGGGAACCAAGCGAGCTATAAGGTCGCGTAAAAAAACAAAATGTGGAGAATAACATCCTACATTTATATTTGTACAAACAACTCAAAAACAAATGCATCCTCGTAGGAAAAATCTCAAAAAATAGTTAATTCCTGTCAGAAAACGTGCTTCCGATTGTTGGTTTTTTGGCTAGCGAACTCGCCCGAGCGACGTAGACACCCAACATGTGTACCAAATTTGAACCAAATCGCACTTAAAATACGGGTTTCCTATGGGAATTTGCTAACAAGTGTACAGCCTAGTCCACACTTGCAAACAAGAAGCAATCAACTTTTTGCAAAAATTTTGGAAACACCCAGCAAACAAATGAGAAAGACGAAAACTACTGGCAAACTGTTTGCATACCATGTTTCCGCAAACATGTTTGTAAGTGTGGACTAGGCTTAAAGGTTAAAACACTGAAACAGCTGACACATAACACGACTCACATGTTCTAGGTAAATTGTTCTAGATGCCATTGTTTCGATTCCTCTCTGTTTTGACTCTTCGTTATCAGCGAAATTCCACAGGAAATATGAGCTATTCCAGCGAGACCTAAGGTCGAGAGTAGTAAATGAGCACCGATCCAGGTCCCCAGGACACGTTTCCGGGTGTCATTAAAAACTTTATGTATATGTGTGTTCGCACTCATAAACGGCCACGGTTTACGTCCGATTTGGTCCAATTATGGTACACACGTTGGTTGTCCATGTGGCTCTAAAAGATTTCGTTAGCCAAAACAATCCATCAACCGGAAGTATTTTTTTTTTTGACTGGAAGAAATTTTTTGAGATTTTTCGAACTAAAATGAAACTTTTTGGAGTTTTATGTAACAATATAAATATAGGTGACTTGCTGGCACGATCCGGCTTTGCACGGATAGACAAATCAAAGTTAAACGTTATTAGTAGTTGTGAAGAATTGTAAAAAATCTAATTCTAATAATTAGCCTAATTGGTGTTTTGGTTCATTGTAGGCCTAACCTAAAGTTACGTTCAGTTTTTGATCCAAATCAGCTGTTTTATATATAATAGGTATGTAACAACCAATGTTTGTATTGAATTAAAATATAGTAAGCTTTTTTCGTTGCGTTTTGTTTGTGTTTGTTTTTAGTTTGTCAATGTAACCTCAAAAAGCTAATACTCTTCAAATTTGCTAAGTAATGTTGCTATGGTAATGAATGTAAACAAACATGACGTGTTGCTATACGCTTTTTATTCGAACAGCTGTTTTTGTGCCCCTGATAAAATCAAAAGAAATCTTTCTTCCGTAAGATTAACATTGAAACTTTGAAGTCCAGTGGGACACAGCACTAATGTCCTAAGATTTCGGTAAATGGCCTAAAACCTTCCCAGGGTTAACCTGTGTTACTATGCAAAATTTCAAAGCATTCGGATGTGGTAACGCATAAAGGACAAACAGAAGTCAGACAGACATACATTGGATTATATATATATAGATTATTCCACACATTTTGTTTCACGACACACCTTGGAGTAAATCACTCTTCAGAATATCTTGATTTTGGTCCATTAAACGATGCACTCTACGACATTACAAAATATTCGAGGTCAAATGTCAACAAGCTGGTTTCGCTAAGATCTAGCTTGTTATGAGTCGAAAGTTGATGACGCTCATTTAAAAGTAGCCTATTGTTTTTCAACATGCCATTTAAAAATATTATTTCAACATGAACATTATTACATTTGGTTCAATTCTAGTTCTGCCATCAAAATTAATCATTAGTGTTAACGAACTCATTCAATTAGGATGTAAATTAAAGCCTTTTGAGGTTCACGTCTCTTTTGAACGCGTAACGATATCAGATTCTATACGCTGACAAGCCGTACGTTGGTATTGCAAAGGCTGATGGTGTACAATTTGATATTAAAGCAAACTTTAATGGATGTAGTTCACTTAGGAAAGGGTTACAGGTAGTCGACTATGTGTCATTATGTATTAACTAGTAAGCCCCGTGCAAAATCACAGGCTGATTAATTAGATACACATGAGAAATACAAATCACTTAAAAAACAAACTATTAAAAACAACATTAAGGAATACTTAACTAGGCCTACATAACTCTGCTGACGGGGAATTTTTACTCGGTAAATGTGTACAATAATAAGGATTATAAAACTGTAGGCCTACTTGTTAAACATTTTTATTTTTTTAAGTTTAGGAAAGAAATTATTTTAATTAAAGTAATTAATAAATCTTTTTTTTTTAACAACTAATCTTTTTATTTAAATAACAATCAATCAAACAACTATGTTAACCTTTTATAATCCTTTTCCAAATTCCAATTATTAATAAAACTAAACTAACTGGTTGCTTAGCAACGACATGCCATCTATATATCATAACACTCCTCCTCAATTAAAACTTGTTAAAGTTTAACTGATTAAATGTCATTCATAACTTTATTCCTTAAATTTATAAACTTTTCTTTACACAAAGCCTTGGTCAGCATGTCTGCAATATTTTCTTTCGTGTTGATGTATTCAATCTTCATTATTTTCTTCATAATTAAATCTTTAATAAAATGCTGCTTTATATCAATATGTTTACTTCGTTTAGAATTTTCATGTGATTTAGTCATGTTTATTGCACCAATGTTATCAACATATAATTCAATATCACTTTCAATTCCAAAATTTGTACTTACACCCTTGATATTAATAAGATCTTGTGCAGTTAATGCTGCAGCTATATATTCTGCTTCTGCAGTTGATAATGCTACACAATTTTGTTTTTTTTGACTGCCAAGATACTGCATTTCCTCCAAATAATACTATTGATCCACTTGTACTTTTTCGATCAATCTTGTCACCAGCCCAGTCTGAATCTGAGTATCCTTTTATTGTAAAATTGTCAGTTTTCTTATATAATAATCCTAAATCTTTAGTCCCTTTTATATATTGAATTATTCTCTTAGCTGCTACCCATGACTGACTTGTTGGCTTATCTAACATTCTACTTAAATAGGAAACTGAATACATCAGATCTGGTCTTGTAGAAATTGCCAAATACATTATACTTCCAATTATTTCACGATAAGGTACATCAACTGGTTTTAAATTTGTATCAAAATGAAAATTAACTTCCATTGGAGTTCCTATAATTTTACAATCATTCATGTTAAATTTATCCAGAATTTTTTCAATTAATTTTGATTGAGTTATAGTTATAGTATCCTTATTTCTTGTTATTTCCATTCCTAAAAAAAAAATTATTTTGCCAAGATTTTTAGCATTAAATTTTTCTTTCAATGCATTAATAATATTATCATTTTTTCCAATAGTGATTATATCATCAACATAAATTATTAACCAACAATCTTCTTTGTAATACAAACAATAATCATACTTTGATCTTGCAAATCCGTTTTCTGTGGCAAATTCATTAAATTCATTATTCCAGCATTTAGGAGAATCTTTTAACCCATATAATGATCGTATAAGTTTTAAAACCTTACCTTGTTTAGTTTTTAGTCCCTCTGGAATTTTTATATAAACTTCAGATTCCAATTTTCCATTCAAAAATGCTGTTGGTATATCAAATTGTGTAATTGGTAAAATTTTTTTAACTGCAATTGATATCATTATTCTAATAGTTGTTACTCTAGCTACGGGTGCATAATTTGTATTAAAGTCTTCATAATCGCGTACTTGAAATCCTTTTGCAAACTAAACGTGCCTTTTTTGTTCCATCTTCTTTAGTCCGAAATACCCATTTTGTAACAATAGCAATTTTTTCTGGTGGTAAATCTGTTTCTACCCAAGTTTCTAAATTTTGTAATGCGTTCAGTTCTTTATTTATTGCTTCTGTCCAATCTGGATCCTTTGATGCTTCTTGAAATGTGATAGGATCTTTATTTTCTGTTAATAAACAATATGCCGTATACATTTGGTAGTCGCTTTGCCAAATGGGAGTTTGAATTCTTCTTCCTGATCTTTTTTTGCTAAATTCATCTTGAATATTTTTTTCTTGTCCTTCATTTCCTGTGTTATTTTCCATTTCAATAATTGTTTCATTAATATCATTTTCTGTAGTTGATTCATCATTATATTCATTTGTTGCATTATTTTGATCAATCATTTCATGTTGAATTACTGTTTCTTCTTTTTGGTATAAATGTTCTTGTGATGTACAATTATTACATTTAATTTTTGTTTCATCAAAGATTACATCTCTTCATGTAATTGTTTTGTTTGTTGATGGATCCCATAGTCTATAACCACTTCCACAGTAACCAATCATCTTCATCGACTTGGCTCTAGGCTCTAATTTATTTTGTTTAGGATTATTGACAACCCATGATTGACAACCAAAAACTCTCAGTTTTGATAAATCAATTTTATGGCTTTAAATTTCTGTAGGTACTTTACCTTGATTAGCGCTTGTTGGTGATCTGTTTAATTCATATGCTGAACAACGTATTGCTTCACCCCATAAATATTTTGGTAAATTAGTATCTATAAATTTTGTTCTTACTTTGTCCATTAATGTTCTATTCATTCTTTCCGATGTTCCATTTTGCTGTGGAGTATAAGCTTGAGTATATTGTAAAATAATTCCTTTTTGTTTACAATAAAGTTTGAATTGATTAGACGTAAATTCTCCTCCATTATCAAGACGTATTTGCTTAGTTTTAAATCCATGTTGTGTTTTAACTTCTTTAATGTAGTCTATCAAATTATTTTCTGCTTCATTTTTATATTTTAATAATTTTACTACAGTAAAATGTGAATAATCATCAATAATTACTTGAAAATATCTATATCCTTCTTGAGTAGGTGTTTTAACAGGTCCACTAATATCTGAGTGAATTAAATCACCAATTGTAAAATGGTAATCTTGATGTTTTTCCTTCAATACAAGTTGGACATTTTTCTTGACTTGTTGGTAAATTTAATAATTTCATACTCTTACGATTAAGATGTCCTAATCTTCGATGCCATATATCAGCTTCCTTTTCTTTATTTACATTATTTCCCTCTGCAATATTGCAATAATTTTCATGATCACGATTGATTTCTATATTAATTACATATAAATCATTTAAATTTTGACATTTTAATTCAAAATTTGTCCCTGTAATATTTACTTCATTCTTTGTAAATTTAATGACATTATCATTATTTTGAGTTATTTTTTTAACTGACAATAAATTATGATTTATACCCTCGACAATTAAAGCTTCAAAACTAATTTTATATCCTTGACATCTTCCAGTAATACATCCCTTTTTTACAGCTTTCATTGTCATCCCGTTTGCAATATGTATATTAATTTCTGTTGATAACTTTTGTATATTTGACATATATTTTTCAAGGCCACTTTTAACAAGATGTGTTGTACATCCAGAATCCGAAATAAAAATATCACTATCTTCATTTGATATGAAGTTTGTAGCTATAAATAATATTTCAACATCGTTTACTTGATGAGCATATTCAGTATGTCCTCTTCTTGAATTTTGCCCTCGGAAATATCTTGCTCTTCCTCTTCCACGATCACTAATATTATTCATTGGACATTCCGTTATTTTATGACCTTGCTTACCACACTTGTAACAAGTGTATGAAAATGCTTTAAATGATACCTGCTCTTCTTTATTATTGTAGTCTTTATTTTCAAATTTTAATTCTTCATCTAATAATCTTGCTTTGACAAATTCCAGAGTAATCTCATTATTTAGCGTTTCTATAGCTGTAATTACAGTATTATACTTTTCAGGCATTGTAAGTAACAGATGACAAATTTTATCTGATTCATCTATTTTTGATTTCATATTTTCCAATTCTCTAATAATAAAATCAAATTTAAGAAAATGATCCTCTAATTTTTCATTATTAGAACATTTTAATGATAATAGTTTTCGTTTCAGGTGTAATTTTTTAAATACACTTTTTCTTTCAAATACTCTGCTTCTAATGACTCTATCATTTTTTTAGCTGTTTTTGCATCTTTAACTAAATCCAAATGTTTATCAGTAAGACATTGAACAATAATTGATTTAGCTTTAGCATTATCAGTTTTGAAAGTTTTTTCTTTTTCTGGGGTTGTTGTATTAATCTCTTGCTCAATAACATACCCTACTGATTTTTCTTCCAATAAACATTTCACCCGAAACTTCCAATTATTAAAATTATCTGCAGCTAGTAAAGGTAAATTTTGTAATGAACTCATTTTGTTTTTTTTAATAAATTTATTTACTATAGGCTACTTACATATTTATCGTGTCTGGGCCCATAACCTTTTAAGTTTAGGAAAGAAATTATTTTAATTAAAGTAATTAATAAATCGTTTTTTTTTTTAAACAACTAATCTTTTTATTTAAATAACAATCAATCAAACAACTATGTTAACCTTTTATAATCCTTTTCCAAATTCCAATTAATAAAACTAAACTAACTGGTTGCTTAGCAACGACATGCCATCTATATATCATAACATATTTATATACGTTTATTTATGTATATATAAAGAAAAAGAAAAATACTATCTTTTAATTGCTTTTAGTTTCATATTGGTATATCAAAAAAATAATTTAGAAGTTATTAATATTATAGTAAAGAAATTAATAATTGAATATGTTTATATGTTATTCGAAGATGTGCGAATGTTTCCGAAGCTAAACGATTATATCTCTTCTTTAAATTTGTATAAAACGGTGTATTTATAAAATATACAGTTTATAACCTCAAAGCAAATATTATAACGTATTATAGCATACATTAGTTCTACATACGTTAGTTCCTCACAATTCATGTTAAAGTATATGTTACAACTAAATAATGTTTTTAACTAATGAGTCTTTGGTACTCATTCTAAACCAACCACCAGTGAAGGAAGTTTGCATGTAGGTTTAATAATGTCAGAGATAACAATGAACACCAAGGCCTGGAAAAACACTTCAAAAGTAATAAAATACGAATTACAAGATTCAATTAACGAGTGGAAGGTGTAATAGTACGGCTGTGTACAGTCCCGGACTTACGGCAGTATCCGAATTAATAACTCGCACGCCATTCCGTATCACGGCCAGTAATCAGTAGCCCAGAGTTGATCCTATCAAGGCCGTTGTGTCACGCTTTATGGGGAACAGCTGTTAGTAATTGTCATATTAGCAGCTGTTAAGCACTAACTGATAAGGAATGTAATACTCTACGTGCGGCAGCTGATACGCGAACACTTATCCGTGTAGGTCAACGTTTAAGACAAAAATTAAAAAGCAACATTCGTAGCTTATCGTATTTTTGTATAGGCCCCTCATTTAGCATGCTAAGAGTGCTGGACAGATCGAATCATTAATTAAATTTAATAATTTGAATCGACTCACTTAAAAGAACCTAATGAAGAATCAATTCATTTCTTTCATTTGATTCATAGAATCCATTCCCTCAACTCGTTCAACTGTTTTAGCGCTTTTTTGTTTTTTTGCTCTGAATGTTCTAGAATTTCTGCTGACCTGACTAGTTAATTGTTATTGTAGTTCATGGTAAAATATAGTATACTAGATGAGACCCCAGCGTGCTCCGCACTCAACCCCCAATGGAACCTTCTAAAAACATATGTTATGTTTTATTTATAATAAAGGTGTAGGATTAATAATAACCTCAGAACTAAGATGGTAAATGTTAAATGTTCAAATTAAATTATTTCTTATATTTTATAACAGTAGTTATATAATAATGGTTAAAAGTACCAGCAAGGCTCAGGTCTAACCTAAAAGCTAGAAATACAAAAATAATTGCTTCAAATTTTGAAATCAGCTGTTGATGGAAATATTGGAGCAAACAGCTATATTATCTGTTATTTTATTCAATTGGTTGCTATGGTAATAAGTGTAAATACATAATGTGTTGGTTTATCATTCTAGGCCTAACTAAGAATTTTTTCAGACTAAATTTACAAATATTGAAATAAAAAAAGGTGTTTATCGAAATAAACTAAAGCCTATGTTACTCAGGGATAGTGTAGCTTTTTATTATTACAACTAATTTTTTAATCGGTTCTGTGGTGCCAGAGATTACCCCCTACATACAAACAAACAAAAAAACAAACTTTACCTCTTTATAATATTAGTATAGATACAACTTTAAACAATGGTTTTTAACAACAACAAACAGATTTTTAAACAGTGGCTTCAAGAACAAGGAGTTTTTTTGCAATTCATTTTCCGAAGCTGGAATTGGTTAGGCTAAGTGTAACTTTTGTTTTAGTGTTATAGTGCGCGATAGATTCTACCAGTAACCTAAGCATACATTTAAAATGTTATTTTCTAGTTTTATTTTTGTATTTATCTCTTACAGTTATAATTTTTTTTAATTATTATTAATTTTTCGGACATTTTGAAATCATGTGTGTGTTAAAACCAGAGATGTTAAAACCTATGTTAAAGAAAACAATGTAAACTAAAATATACCACTAACCTTAAACATCTACGTAGCTCGGAACTGAAACTGAGAAGTAAAAAAAAAACTATTATGTAAAACACAGAAAATACACACCAGATGGCAAACACGTGTTGACAGACCAGAGTCATAACAACAACTGTCCTGGTGCCGAGGGAGTGGCTTATCTTCATTAAGTTGAGTTCCCTAGCCCTCGACCGAGTTAAAACTCCACGTGGAGATTCGACAGGTAAACGTTCAAGCCAGTTTTTTATTAGAACTAAGGATAATCTAGTTTTAGTTCTTCTTTACTTTCTCCACCCTATACGTAAGTATATGGAGAAAGTATTGTTTTCATAAAAATTTTCGAATTTGAATTTTTAGTGGAATTATCTGTTTTGGTGCTACCTGAACCCAAAAAATTCTTCTTTTTTATGTCTGTCCGTTTGTCCATGTGTCTGTGTGTCTGTAAGGATGTGTACAGAGCTGGAGACCATACCAACGGTCCGATTTTGATGAAATTTGGTTTTAGTTCTGGAATATCTCCAGGCGTTTTTTCTATTTTTTCAATTTTTTTATTTTTAAGGGGTTTACCCCCAAAAATTGTCAAAAAACGAGAAAAATGAAAATTTCTCAAAAACGGCTCTAACGATTTTGATAAAATTTGGCTTATTTGTAGCCCTTAATGTAACCTACCATATGCAAAAAACTGCATCTTTCTAAAAATTCTCGTTTAGGTAACAATAATAACCGTAACAGATTTTGGGGGTTTTCGGCCAAAAAGGGGGTTGTTTTTCAAAACCTTTTTTCGTGCATCTATACAGGCCTAATTGACATGTTTGGTGCATATTTGTTCGAAATCAATCGAATAGTTTAAATAATAATAATAATATAATATGGATGTGTGTTACATGCATCTAATATTTCCCATGGTAACATTTTCCTGCTTTTGCAATTCTAAATAACCACCTCCTATGCTACTCTTAGGAAGGTATAAAGTTTCAACTGGGAGAAAGTATGTGGTAGTTATCTGGTACCGTTTATTTTTTAAGTAATAGTAACCATAATGGTCTTACTTCTTTGCTTATTTGGATGAAAGAATTGTCCGCTAGCTATATGGACGAGGCTTGAATTATCTTTCATTTGTATAAGTTACTTTCCCTCTGTATGATTTTTGCCTCTTCCCAATTGAACTTGTGATTTTCGGACCATATATGTTTAAAGATTGATGGTATATTTTGTGTTACATTGTTTTCTTTAATATAGGCCTAGGTTGATATTCCCTTAGTAGTCACTTGATAACGGAAGTTGTTTCATATTCCCGAAAAGCCGTGTATTGATTTTAACACACAAATTATGGCAAATGTCAGAAGAATAATCTATATTATTTTTAATTTTTAATAAATTACCTGCTTACACGCTTCCTCAGCAAGGGTTAAATTAATTAAATTACAAGTGAAAAAACATGGACCAAGACCGGGATTTGAATGTCGCATGAGAGGTATTCAGTCTATTAATTCATAAATGCAGTAAAAACCGTACAAGTGAGATAACATCGACCAATATCTGGAGGATCAGGATAGTTCAGTGGTAGAGTGTTGCCCCGGAAAGGCGAAGGTCCTGGATTCAAATCCCGGTCTTGGTCAATGTTTTTTCACTTGTAATTTAATTAATAATCTATACATTAAAAAGAGGTAAAATTTGTTTGCTTGTTTGTTTGTTTGTTTGTAGGGGGTAATTTCTGAAGTACTGAACCGATTAAAAAAATTGTTTTACTAGTAAAAACCTTCACTATCCCTGAGTAACATGAGGATATAATTCATTTTGATAAAAACATTTTTTATTTCAATATTTGTAAATTTAGTCGTAAAAAATTCTTAGGTTAGGCCTAGACCGATGATCCAACACATGCATTTACATCTATTACCATAACAACCAATTGAATAAAATAACAGATAAAACAGCTTTTTGTTCTAATATTTCAATTAGTTTGAAGAAATTATTTGTATTTCTAACTTTTAGGTTAGGTTTTTATTATAGGGTAGACCTAAGCCTTGCTGGTTCTTTTAACCTTTACTATAACTGCTGTTATAAAATATGCGAAATCATTTTATTTGAACATTTAACATTATTTACCATCTTAGCGTTGGAGTTATTCTTAATCCTACTCCTTTATTATAAAGAAAACATAACATGATTATGTGTATAGAAGGTTTCAACGTGGTTGGCGTGCGGAGCGCGCAGGGGTTTCCTCTAGTTAATAATAAAAGTGAACATCCATCATTAATAAACGAACAACTTCCTTCCAACTTCAAAAAATGAAGAGAACTTATAGTTTGATTATTATAAACGTATTTAACTTTATTGGATTCAAATTAAATTTTTTTACATTCCTCAAATATGAATTTCTATTTGTTGAATTTTGAAAACTTTCTAAAATTGTTTTAGTTTTGTATTTATAATTTGTATGAGATAAGGTGGTAAGTGTTAAGTTTTACTTGTCTTCCAGAACCGTCTCCAGAGCTTGACATCAAAATAGCTATCGAGTTAATCAACAATCCGCCACTGTGCCTTCCCAAATTATTTCGACTCTTAAATAGAACTACAGTACGTATAAATATTCTTGTTACAACTCTCGCATCCTTTGACGTGTAATCTCCGACTCATCGCCAAAGAGAATAAAGACGTAGCCTACGTTGCACTGCATTAACTCTGGAATTAGCTGTTTGAGAGTGTACTTAATTATTTGTACAAGACAGAGTGTTTTCAAGAAAGTGGCAGAAGATGTTCTAGGCTAACAACAGACGAGACACCGGTGTACGGTACACTAGTGTACGGGACACTAAATGTACTATCAATTAAATGTGTGTCAACAGATAAGACACTGAGTAGCGAGCTACCAGATTCTGTGGCTCTACGGTGTCTCTCCCCGCGAGAAGCTGGGACACCGGACAGTGTACGGGATCCGCAAGGGCATTCATTTGAAATGTAACTATCAGACGAGACACTAGTGGCGCGCCACCATTTAAAAATTAGTAAATTGTTTACGTGTGAAAGCTTTTGCGTTTTACTTTTTTTAATACTTTGAGTTTTATTAAATTTTTCAATTATTATAGTATTTATTTTAATTTGGTTTATCATTTAAATTTGACAAATTGACAACAAAATTATTAATTGGTAAAATATACAACAATGTTAGTAAAACAATTTAATATATGTATAGACTCAGTTAAATGTGTATTAATGCAAAACACATTCAATAAACATAAAATGTTCGTTCATCAGTCTAGGCCTAACCTAAAATTGTTGCGTGTATATTTAATTTATTTTACCTGCCTTAACGGCAACATATTACACACAATAATTTTAGGTTAGGCCTAGACTGAAGAAAAAACATTTTATGTTTATTGAATGTATTTAAGCTACAATTAATGGACATTTAGGCCTAACTGTGTTTACCATCTTAGCTTTGATGTTATAATTAATTCATTATATAATAACATTTATTATAATAACAATAAACATATGGAAACTGTAAATATTATTATATAAAAAACAATCTAATAATAAACGGCAATTGAAATATTAAAATTATGTGTGTATGTTGTCATTAAGGCTGGTAAAATAATTGAAGAAAAGTCGTGATGAACTTCGTTCTGACAGGAGTCCCACGAGCGCACACATTAACTTTTTAGCCGAATTTTCGAAGAAAATAAGAGCTATTACACTCGACCCAACTTGAAAACGGTTGGTCGGAGAAGGCTAAAATTTGGTTTCTATCCGTTTCAGACCATTTGGAGACTATACCCAAAAATCATTACTTTATATATATATATATATGTTTTATTCCCGGATTTTTAAGGGGTAGTAAAAATGCTTCAAAATTTCTGATTTTTTGGTCAAAGGGCCTTAGTGCGATTCTTCAAAAGGTACTTTTTTTGTTTTTCGATCCGTTTCAAAATGGCGGAGTTATACAGTTTTTTCGTTTTTGGGTAGGAATTTGAGGGGTAGTTTTTTAACAACCTTGCTAAAAGGTAGTAAATATGCTTCAAAAATGATGAATTTTTTGTGAAAGGGTCCTTGTAGGATTTGAAAGGTACATATATTTTTATTTTTTGAATTGAAACAAAATGGCGG
>JAGFPH010003501.1:119532-136611 GCA_018207615.1 Philaenus spumarius
AAGTCCTCGGTTATGTGCAAAGGTAATTCAGGTACAGTACCCGGAACAAAGAACAAAATTGATAAGAATATCCAAATAAATGATTTTTTCACTATCCGTGTAAGGTTTTTGCGCAATTTCCCCCACTCATAAGCCCGTGTGCAGTTTTGACCTATATCATTCGAAAGGTAATTAAATTTAATTCAATCTTGTTGTAAAGGTAATTCAGGTACAGTCCCTGGAACAAAGAACAAAATTGATAGAAAGCTCCCGATAAATGATTTTTTCATTATCCGTGTAATGTATTTGCACAATTTCTCCCACTCATAAGCCCGTGTGCAATTTTTGAGCTATATCGTTCGAAAGGTAATTAAATTTACTACAATCCTGTGCAAAGGTATTTCAGGTACAGCCCCCTGAACAAGGAACAAAATTGATAGAAAACTCCCGATAAAAGATTTTTTCATTGTCCGTGTAAGGTTTTTGCTCAATTTCTCCCACTCATAAGCCCGTGTCCAATTTTGAGCTATATCGGTCGAAAGGTAATTAAGTTTACTACAATTATGTGCAAAGGTAATTCAGGTACAGTACCCGGAACAAAGAGCAAAATTGATAAGAATTACCAAATAAATGATTTTTTTCACTATCCGTGTAAGGTTTTTGCACAATTTCCCTTACTCATAAGCCCGTGTGCAGTTTTTGAGCTATATCGTTCGAAAGGTAATTAAATTTAATACAATCTGTTGCAAAGGTAATTCAGGTACAGTCCCTGGAACTAAAAACAAAATTGATAGGAAGCTCCTGATAAATGATTTTTTCATTATCCGTGTAATGTTTTTGCTCAATTTATCCCACTCATAAGCCCGTGTGCAATTTTTGAGCTATATCTTTCGAAATGTAATTAAAGTTACTATAATCCTGAACAAAAGTAATTCAGGTACAGTCCCCGGAACAAGGAACAAAATTGATAGGAATCTCCTATATAATAAATGATTTTTTTCATTATCCGTGTGAGGTTTTTGCTCAATTTCTCCCTTTCATAAGCCTGTGTGCAGTTTTTGAGCTATATCGTTCAAAAGGTAATTAAATTTACTACAATCCTGGGCAAAAGTAATTCAGGTACAGTCCCCGGAACAAGGAACAAAATTGATAGTAAGCTCCAAATAAATGATTTTGTTATTATCCATGACAGTTTTAGCTCAATTTTTCCCACTCATAAGCCCGTGTGCAATTATTGAGCTATATCGTTCGAAAGGTAATTAAAGTTACTACAATCCTGTGCAAAAGTTATTCAGGTAAAGTCCTCGGAACAAGGAAATAAATTGATACGAAGCTAAATGATTTTTTCACTATCCGTGTAAGGTTTTTGCTCAATTTCTCCCACTCATAAGCCCATGTCCAATTTTGAGCTATATCGGTCTAAAGGTAATTAAGTTTACTACAATCCTGTGCAAAGGTAATTCAGGTACAGTCGCCGGAACAACGAACAAAATTGATACGAAGCTCCAAACAAATGATTTTGTCACTATCAGTGTAAGATTTTTGCACAATTTCTCCCACTCATAAGCCCGTGTGCAGTTTTTGTGCTATATCGTTCGAAGGGTAATTATATTTAATACAATCCTGTGCAAAGGTAATTCAGGTACAGTCCACGGAACAAAGAACAAAATTGATAGGAAGCTCCTGATAAATGATTTCTTCACTATATCTGTGTAAAGTTTTTGCTCAATTTCTCCCACTCATAAGCCCGGTGCAATTTTTGAGTTATATTGTTCGAAAGGTAATTAAATTTACTACAATCCTGTGCAAAGGTAATTCAGGTACCATCCCCGGAACAAAGAACAAAACTGATAGAAATCTCCTGATAAATGTTTTTTGTATTATCAATGTAAGGTAATTACACAATTTCTTCCACTCATAAACCCAAGTGCAATTTGTGAGCTATATCATTCGAAAGCCAATTAAATTTACTATAATCCTGTGCAAAGATATATTTGGAACAATTTCCGCAACAAGGAACAAAATGCATAGGAATCTCTCATTATATAATACTAGGTATTCCCTGATAAGAAAATTCGGCTATAGTAATGCGGCAGTGCTGCTTACGGGTTTTTTTTAATTTTAATTAGGCCTATCATTTATATTTTTACAAATTTACAACAATTATTAATTGGTATTTAATATAAAAATGTCAGTAGAAAATTTTGACACCTAGTCATTTATAAATATTATTCTTAATCGACCTTGTTTGTGGGACTTAACAAGCGATGAATATTCTAATAAAACTTTGAAAAAACATTGCTGCAATGAAGTCTTCTGTACGTTTATAAATTATATCGCCTAAGCCTACTGACAGAAACTATGAACATTCTGAATGTTTCGAAAATAAATAGAAAGTAGCTGTGACGTCAGAAACACCGGTGTCTCTGCAGTGTCTGCTGGCTACCGATCACGGACACCGATCGCTACCAGTGTCCCGTACACCGGTGTCTCGTCTGTTGTTAGCCTTACTGGTAATAACTGAAAATTAGATACAGGGTGAGCCGCGAGTAACCGCCAAGTGATAGAAGGTGATAGAAGGCTTAAAAAAAGTTCGATCAGACAGCTGAACCACTGAAGTGAGTTGAGCGAATTTCCAAAAACAGCGTATACGTTTTAGGTTTTCAACCAACTATTTGGGAAATCGGTCTACTCACTAAGGCGCTGAATAGCTTCCTAGGTGTAAGAAATATATTATTAGAATTTGTTTGCACCTTAGCCTCCAGCCCCTGCTCACGACACGTTGTATCGTGCCGTTCCGTTTTGCGAGTTTCCACCTTGACGCCTCGGATTATTTACTGCTTCGTTTCGGTCGCAGCGGATAAACTCGCAAAACCCCGACCGTCAGCCCCCACGTTGGTTTTTAACGGATACTTTTACGGAATTTTACGTTTTGGTCGTTTAGGAACCAGTAGGGCCAGGTCGTTTAAAAAACCAAAATGTGCAGAATAATATCCTATATATATATATATATATATTAGATAAAATCCCAAAAACTTTTTATTTTAGAACAACAAATTTCACAAAATTGGTTACAAATAAACATGTTTTGGTTCATTGTAGCCCTAACCTACAATTATGTTAAGTTTTTGATCCAAATCAGCTATCAACTCCTGTAAAAGCGAGCGTACGAGCGTAAGCACGTGAATAACATATAATATAACAGCTGATTTCACCCATCATCTGTAAACCCACGGTATATAGAATACTAACGGTAGGGTTCATGCGCATCTATTATTGACGTCATCGGTGCCCACTGCTAAGAGAAATAAAAATCAGCAGTTTATCATTGATTGCAGTCGTTTTTTTATCGGAAAAGTATATAATTTGTAAACAAAATTTTACAATACATTTGTTAAATGTACATATCTTTTGATATGTACATATTTGATTTTAAATATTAAAAAAGATTTGGATTCACAATAAAATTCTCTATAACTTATTATATTCATAAGCCAATACATAATTAAAATAAATGTCAAATAATACAATAAAAAAAAATATTGTTCACCATTTGTCGAATTTGAAATAGTAATTTTTATATAGGAATAATCAGTAAAAGTATTACAATTTGTTGTAACAATCTGATTTTTTTATATTATTATTATCGATATGCTTTCTATATGTGGTTTAAATTTTATTAAAATCGGTTAAATATTTTTAAAGTTATTCAATTTTTACATAAGACTCTATGAGAAGCTTATGGAGCTTATGAGAAACTGGGCACCGATGACGTCACGAGTTACTGCGCATCCACGCGTGAACCCTACCGTTAGTATTCTATTTATACCGTGCGTAAACCTAGTGCAATGACTACATATCAATAAGACGAACAGTTTAAATGGGTAGAATTCAGCCCATTAAAGTAGGTATAAAAGTGTGATTTTGCATCTCGCCGTTAGGAGCGCTGAGCGCTCTTTTTGCAGACGAGTGTGTGACAAGAATGGAAAGATAAGGAGAGACAGAGAGGTCCGACTGTCATGTGACCTTGAACGCAGATTGTTGTGTCTCAGACAAGCTTTGGTGCGTAGCCCCATATTTGTCAATGCGATTCATTTCCCACATTGTAATAGCAGTGTACTAAATAAATACATTTTAGTTGGTTTTCTTTTCTAATGTTTTTTAAGTAATGTAAGTTTGTAAATATGGTTTTAGTATGTAATATGGTTTGTAGTGTAAATACTGTTAGTGTGTAAAGTAAATAGCTGCTACATTTTGCAATGCAGTCCTGTTCAAAAAGTGGAGGATCTAAATGTTCCTATAAAAACTGCAACAATACATCTGTGAAAAATAAAGACTTATCATTTTTCAGGTTTCCAGTGAAAGACAAAGAAATGTATGAATACATAAAGTTTTCTTTACTGTTGTGTTATATTTGTGCGAGAATTAATTCTCGTACAAGTCGGAGGGAATTAATCAACATAAGAATCAAAGACTTTGTGAAGTTTATTAAAATGTTTTGACAGTTAATTTTTAATGGGAATATGTAAGGACGAATGTAAAAAGAGGGTTATTAAACAGGGTGCTTCATAACTCTTGTCACATATTGTTTTGGAATTGTTCTTGGGTACAAAGTAAACATCAAATCACTGTTAATTTGTCTAAAATCATTTTGGTTGTCCTACTGTGACCAAAATGTTTTTTTTTTAGTGCATATCTAAAAAATTACTAAACGAAATAATACCAAATTTATATCAACCTTTTGATAGTATTACCTAAATGGGAAAAAAGTTAAGTTGACGTGACTTCAATATTTTAAAAATGGCGACCGTTTACAACTTTCGAACGGAAATAACGAAATAACTAGCCCTTTCCCGAAAAAATGTCAAGAATAACTTTTTTTTGCAAATTGAATTCCTTATCGATTAAGTTCGTTTTAAAAAAATTGGTTAGAGAATAACGGACTTATGGTATTTTTCGACAGACAGTGCATGTCCCTCTGTTATTTATCATTGCAATTATTAAATTTAATCAAATAAGTTTCATTTATTTTGACAAATAAAGCTGTTTGTTTATACAAGTTTTTATTAAATTTATACTATTGGTAAGTTCTTTTAAGAATTGTTTCAGTTAATACTAAACTCGTAGGAGTCAGCTGATTTGAGTTTTGTCTGACTTATTGTTTGTGATGATATAGTAACAATCGGCACCAGCTGATTCTGTTTTTGTTGACTTTATTATTGTTCTAAAAAAGCAACAAACAATATTGTATCCATAGTATTGCATTTAGAAACATTTTAGCATTAAGTTTTTCGTGTTTTAAACTGTGTTTGCTTTATTAATTAACTATGGAAATTGGAAAGTTACACAAACGCTGAGTATTTCCTCCATTTTACCTCCTAAGTGAAATAGATTCTGCCAATAAAAATATTGCAAATATGGTTTAGTAACCAGGACTACTCTTAAGTACTTACTAATTGCATAAATTTAATACAAATTTGTGTAAACAAACAGTTTTCTGGTTCAAAATAAATGAAACGCATTTGACTAAATTTATTATTGCAATAAAATATTATCGCCGTCCGATCCTGGACATCGCCCCCAAGAGGGGCGTGCACTAACTGGCGGAAAACGCCATTCAGGATATGATTCTAAGCGTAAAAATGATTGAAAAAATTCCTATGAAGGTATGTCCTAAAATGAGCGTTCCTTCTATCAGTCTGTATGTGATATTTTAATTAAAAATTATTAGTTAAAACCCACTAACAATATAGAGATGAAACTTTCCACGTAAGCGCACACGCTTGCAGACTTATTTAGTGTAAAAAATCTTTTTACCTTTCTAAAAGGCGGACATTAAAAGTGTTTGTAGATACGACCGTTTTAATGTTACTTGAATTTGTAAAATTTAATGCCTCAAACTGTTCCTTTACAAAACAAACAATTGATTCAAACTGTCAAATTTCAAATACATATATTTACGGATTGATAGTCATGGGTTTGATTCCGAGTTTTTCAAAATCAAGCCGTAGGTGCAGCAGGATTGAAGCACCTCAAAGTACAGTTAACCAGAAAAGTCCTAAATTCCCAATTATCAATATGTGCCCCCACCATTAAAAACGCGGGGGAAAAATAATTGTATTATTAACACACTGTTTTTTATGCACTGATTACAAATCTTATATTGCAATATTTCTGAAACAAACCAAGCGAACGTGAAACCCAAATTTGTTATTTGTCTACCATTTTTGACGAAACTCACTTTCTTTATGTTTTTTGAAGTGCTAAATTTGAATTTTATATTGGATTTTACACATCTCACTTTTGTGGCGCGCTAATAGGAAAAATAAACTGATAGATGTGTTTAAAATAATTAAACTTTATGGAATCAATGCAAAGTTATTATTTACAGATGCATAGACTGGATAGTTAACTGCGGAAATTACGATTTTGCAGAACTACCAGACAATAAGTTGAGGTACCGTGTCCCGTCTTCAGTTCATTTTAAAAGTACAACATTCACCAACTCATTGAAAAACAGGCTAGAATGTTGATTGTTATACTTTCCTGCCAGAGAACGGAAAATTTGGCAATTATTAATTTTAAGTGTTTTATAGGAAATAAAATAAATAATAACATACGAACTTTACATAGTTACGTCTAATTGGTGAACTGGGGGCAACAGCCCCTTCACAATAAAAATAAATTTTTAGCCGAATTTTCGAAGAAAATAAGAGCTATTACACTCGACTCAATTTGAAAATTACTTTATATTATATATATATCTGTTTTATTCCCGGATCGATAAGTGGTAGTAAATATGCTTCAAAATTGCTGATTTTTTGGTGAAAGGGTCCTAGTAGGATTCTTCAGATATACTTTTTTTTGTTCTTCGATCGGATTCAAAATGGCGGAGTTATACCGATTAATCGTTTTTGGGTAGGGATTTAAGTATATGGATTTTTCCCACCTTGATAAAATGGTAGTAAATATGCTTCAAAATAGCTGAAATTTTAGTGGAAGGGTCCTTGTAGGATGTCCCAGACACTGATATTTTCATTTTTCGATTTTACACAAAATGGCGGTTTGTTTGATTTAAACCAAAATGGCAAAGTTAGAGCGAGGAAATTGCATTATTACTACCACCCATAAGCCCTTGTGCAGATTTTGAGCTATATCGTTCAAAAGGTAATTAAATTTTCTACAATCCTGTGCAAAGGTATTTTCAGGTACAGTCCCCGGAACAAGGAACAAAATTGATAGAAAGCTCCCGATAAATGATTTTTTCATTATAAATGTCAGGTTTTTGCGCGATTTCTCCCACTCATAAGCCCGTGTGCAATTTTTGAGCTATATCGTTCGAAAGATAATTAAATTTACTACAATCCTGTGTAAAAGTAATTTAGGTACAGTCCCCGGAACAAGGAACAAAATTGATAGGAATCTCCCGATAAATGGTTTTTTTTATTATTCATGTGAGGTTTTTGCGCAATTTCTCCCACTCATAAGCCCGTGTGCAATTTTTTAGCTGTATCGTTCGAAAGGTAATATAATTTACTACAATCCTGTGCAAAAGTAATTCAGGTTCATTCCCCGGAAAAAGAAACAAAATTGATAGGAAACTCCCGATACATGATTTTTTTCATTATCAATGTAAGGTAATTAATAAGCAATTTCTCCCACTAAAACCCCAGTGCAATTTATGAGCTATATCATTCGAAAGGCAATTAAATTTACTATAATCCTGTACAAAGGTATATTTGGAACAGTTTCCGGAACAAGGAACAAAACTCATAGTAAACTCTCATTATAAAATACTAGTTATTCCCTGATAAGAAAATTCGGCTATAGTAATGCGGCAGTGCTGCTTACGGGTTTTTTTATACTTCCCATGATTGACACCTTTGTTTTATAAGTGGTAATCTGTTTGCATTTGCTTCACCGCGGGGTTTGGTGAGCGAAGCGAGCAGGGGTTGATACTTCTAGTACTGTAGTTATAACTTTAAGTATAACATTTCCAGTATTGTTATATTTTTAATTTCAAATCCTTGAGGAACATGTTCTTTATTGTATTAAAACTGTACATTAATTTGAACCTTTATTTAAAACTTTCTAACAGACACTTTGTCTCTGACCAAAAATTAGAAAATCTTTCCAGCAGAGTGAAAATTGTATGTCATTATCAAAGTGAATTAAACATCATTGTTGTAATATCGATCAAAGAAATAAGAAACAGGTAATTTAATTAAACTTTGTTTACAGCATACGAATCGTATGGTTCTTACCTACGAATCGTAAAAGTTTCATAATTTTACAGCTCTGCTAAGTGTATTAAATAGTAGTGTAATAATGAAGCGTGGTTTTTACCTTCACACTGCACAGCTTAGTTTTCGAGGAAAACTAATGCTCTATCTCTCTCTCTCTCTCCCCCCCTCCCCCAGTCTCTCTTCTGCACTTCATTGAATCCGACACTCGTCTGCAAAAAGAGCGCTCAGCGCTCCTAACGGCGGGATGCAAAATCACACTTTTATACCTGCTTTTTTGGGCTGAATTTTTAACATTGGAACTTTTCGTCTTATTGATATGTAGTCATTGACCTAGTGTAGATTATAGTTTGGGGTTATGTTTACAACTTCAATCATTATAATTTCTTGTGATTTTTAAAAAATATGAGTTATGGAACTACTGAGTGCTATAATATACGTTATAATAGTTGCTTTGAGGTTATAAACTATATATAAATACAACCTTTCATCATCAATATACTTGTTTATACAAATTTAAAGAAGAGATAGGCCTACCTATTCGTTTAACAGCTGATTTCATCCATCATCTGTAATAATACTTAAACAAACACAGTGTAGATTATAGTTTGGGGTTATGTTTAGGTAGGCCTAGATATGATGTTTGTAAATAGTTTGTTTTTTAAATTGTGTATTTCTGATGTGTATCTAATTAATCAGCCTGTGATTTTTCACGGCTTACTAGTTGTATTTATAATATGTAACAACAGATCTTTGAATTGAATTATAATACAATAAAGATGTTTCGTTGATTGTTGTTGTGTTTGCAACACAAGTTTGGTAATCTAACCTAAAAAAATCTATTGATTTTTAATGCCGGTAATAATAAAGTGAGTAAATTTGCTAAGTTTGTTGTTATGGTAATGAACACAAACTTGTGTTGCTAAACTTTTGATCCTAAGAGATGTTTTATCTGTTATTGTTCTGAAAGTGAACTCCGAATTTTTACTATTTTTACACTTTAAAATGAAAATTTTTCAAAATTATTTCTTAGTGAGCGTCTATGATCCGTCAAATTCTCGTATTTGTATCTTTAGTTTTTGCTCTACTTTGATTCTATGCAGTTAGTCAAAGCCGCTTATTTACAAATTCCTCGCATCCTGACGCGCACACACCCTCACACGCGCAGCCCGGACTACCTGCCGTCACTGTTGTTTCGACGACTCACATACTAGGCCTATGAGGGTAAGTTAATGCTCTGAGGCTCTAGAAGCTCCGGAAAAACTATATATAATTATTATATAGACTGTCCTTAATTTATAAATCGTTATTTCGTCGAATCAATTTAAACATTTTTAGGTCAAATTCTGTTTAAATTTCATTCACAAACGTAGCTCCAGGCTGAACCCAAACTAAAAAATGTATTCAATTGTTGAAGTTAGTGAACCTTAGCTATTACTTTTATCGTATTGGTTGCTAAGGTAATGTGTGTACAAATTGGTTTATAATTTCTCGTTTGAAAATAGTATATAATCGCTTCCTTCTGCCTACTGTTTTGCTAGACAAATTTGTAGGCGCACTTCCCTTACGAAGTCAAACGTCCTAAATTTAGAAACAGAAATCCGGACGAGTATCGTCGGTAACAGTGTAACCACGCCTCGTCACAAACAGAATAAAGAACCTTGACAAAATGTTGGCAGCCCTGCATTAAACATGGCTGGATTTGTAAACTCTACCCGAGAGAGGGAACTGTTCAATTAAACATAGGCTAGCACTAAAGTAGATAGAAGGAAATGTTTTATCATCACCCTTAGCGTTGAAGAGGTCGGCGCGTTAAAGGGACCCGTTTGTATGAAACAGGAACAAAAACGAATACTTTAAACGGTAAATGATATAAATTTGTATTTTCTGTCCTTATATATTATTTCTCAAAGGTGTTTTTTTGTCACTAAACGATATCTTCCTTCATTCTCCACCAAATTAATTATTCGAACATAATTTTAAGCTTATGCCGCTATTGACGAAAAATATATAAACGGCTTAAAATTCATGTTTTGGTTACAAAGATTGATTCTTTTACTTTCTCACTATACTATAGTATAGAGAAAGTATAGTGATCGCAAAAAATCGATGTTGAGATTTTGTGGAAATATCAGTTTTGGGAACCCCTGAGTCCAAAAAAGTGGTTTTTACAAAATGTCTGTCTGTATGTCTGTATGTATGTCTGTATGTCTGTATGTATACAAAGCTAGAGGGAAAACTATTCGATCGATTTCAACCAAATTTGCACCAGACATGTCCAGTACGCCTGTATAGATGCACGAAAAAGGGTTTTGAACAATTTTGAAAAACAACCCCCTTTTTGGCCAAAAAATCCCAAAAATCAGTTATTGTTTTTTTATAAAAAACGGCTCTAACGATTTTGATAAAATTTGGCTTATTTGTAGCCTTTAATGTGCCCTACCATATGCAAAAACCCGCATCTTTCTAAAAATTCTCGTTTAGCTAGTAATAATAATAATAATAACTTATTTTGGGGGGTTTTTTGGCCATAAATGGGGTTGTTTTTCAAACATTTTCAAAACCTTTTTACGTGCATCTATAAAGACCTAATTGACGTGTTTGGTGCAAATTTGTTCGAAATCAATCGAATAGTTTTCTCTCTACATAATAATAATAATATTTATTAGTTAATCTCCAACTTTAATAAAAGTATACAAAGCTAGAGAGAAAACTATTCGATCGATTTCAACCAAATTTTCACCAGACATGTCCAGTAGGCCTGTATAGATGCACGAAAAATGTTTTTGAAAAACAACCCCCTTTTTGGCCAAAAAATCAGTTATTATTTTTTTTTATAAAAAAAACGGCTCTAACGATTTTGATAAAATTTGGCTTGTTTGTAGCCTTTAATGTGCCCTACCATATGCAAAAAACCGCATCTTTCTAAAAATTCTCGTTTGGCTAGTAATAATAATAATAACTGATTCTTGGGAGGTTTTGTCCATAAATGGGGTTGTTTTCTAAATTGTTCAAAACCTTTTTTCGTGCATCTATACAGCCCTAATTTACGTGATTGGTGCAAATTTGTTCGAAATCGATCGAATAGTTTTCTTTCTAGATAATAATAATACTTATTAGTTAATCTTTTACTTTAATATAGCCATCTCCTATTTACTTAATACAATTAATTAAGAAGTCACTATAATAATATTATTGTAATTAATTACAATAATAATAATAAAAACTAATCTTTGGGGAGTTTTTGGCCATAAACGGGGTTGTTTTTAAAAAAATTTCAAAAACTTTTTTGTGCCTCTATGTAGGCCTAATTGACGTGTTTGGTGCAAATTTGTTCGAAATCGATCGAATAGTTTTCTCTCTAGATAATAATAATAATATTTATTAGTTAATCTCCAACTTTAATAAAAGTATACAAAGCTAGAGAGAAAACTATTCGATCGATTTCAACCAAATTTTCACCAGACATGTCCAGTAGGCCTGTATAGATGCACGAAAAAGGTTTTAGAAAAATGTTGAAAAACCCCTTTTTGGCCAAAAAACTCCCAAAACATCAGTTATTATTTTTTTTATAAAAAAACGGCTCTAACGATTTTGATAAAATTTGGCTTATTTGTAGCCTTTAATGTGCCCTACCATATGCAAAAACCTGCATCTTTCTAAAAATTCTCGTTTAGCTAATAATAATAATAAAAACTAATCTTTGGGGAGTTTTTGGCCATAAACAGGGTTGTTTTTAAAAAAATTTCAAAAACTTTTTTTGTGCCTCTATACAGGCCTAATTGACGTGTTTGGTGCAAATTTGTTCGAAATCGATCGAATAGTTTTCTCTCTAGATAATAATAATAATATTTATTAGTTAATCTCCAACTTTTAATAAAAAAAACTCTCCTACCCCATCCTACAATTCACAGTGAATCTGTTTAGTATTTTAAATATGTTTGTGAGAAAGTATGTGCCAGTTCCTGGTACCATTTATTAAATATTGTATTATACTTTATATGGTTAATAATGAAACACGCCATTTATTAACATTCTTTTTAACTAACATGACAGCTGTTAGTTAGATGGTTTACATTCTGTATGCGAGTGTAAACTATCACGCAAATCAATCAAATCAACATAAAGCGTTATAAACTGTTTATAAGCCATCGAAAATAAATAAACATAACTAACTGAATTAAATCAGCGTTAAAATTAAACTTGCGAAGTTTATACACAACAGGGGTCATCTAGATATTTTATAAAACACAAGGGTTTTACGTGTTAAACATTTGTTACTATAATCTTTTCAGTCACATTATAAACTAACCTTACTAAAATATCAACTCTTGTAAAAGCGAGTGAACGTACGTACGTGAGTAACAATATAATATTGCAGCTGATTCCATCCTTCATCTGTAATACCTAAACAAAACCTAGCGTAGATTATACTTTGGTGTTATGTTTACAACTTCAATTAATAATATCAAGTTTTGTGCAGTTGATTTTTGAAATATGAGTTATAGAACTAACGTAGGGTATAATACGTTAAAGATTTGCTTTGAGGTTATACAATTAATATAAATACAACCTTTTATCATCAATATATTCATTTATACAAATTTAAAGAAGAGACACCGATTCGTTTAACCTCAAAAACATTCGTACTTCTTCTTAACGTATAATTTATTTTATTTGTTTCTTCATTTTAATATTACTATTACCGTCGGCCTCAGATGGCTGTTTCGCTTCGCTCGCAGTTGGAAAATTCGCTAAAGAATCTCGTTAATCTTTGGCTCGTTTGTACATAGGTTTGTAAAATTATGAAACCAGGCTTAAATATATTAACAGTAATTACAAGATTAATTATTATAACCTCAAATACATGCTTTAGAAACGTGAGAGGCTTTTATTACGATTTTAGTCCTAGTTCTACTATCTTCTGTCAACTAAAGTTTTGAAACCAGGCATATATATAGTAAAAATTATCGGAGGATTAACATAACCTCAATACTATTTTTCAGAAATGAGCCAGGCCTATATTACAAAATTGACTTATTCGAATTTATCCATCTTTGCCAAGTTTACCTTTTTTTTGACAAAATAAATTGTTAAATCAGGCCCAATTTATTATAATTCCAACGTGCAAAAACAGTATAAATTAGCTTGTTTTTTAACAGTAATTAAAAACTATCCAATGAACAGCTGATAAAACAGTATAAATTGGCTTGTTTATAAACAGCTGTTTTGATCCCTTTATTTACTATTTCGTTGTTATTTTGTAACCAACATGGCAACCCATAAGACACTATGTTAAAATTTTTCAACTTTTAAATTAGATTTTCTCAAAAAATTGCGTTTTTACACGGAATACAACTATATGGGTGTACTTAAAAATCAAAACTACACCTAATACAAAATTTCTTTGAATTCGTTAGAGCCGTTTTCGAGATCCGCGTCAGATACAAAGATACAAAGATCCAAGAATTGCTCATTTAAAGTAATAGGATTAACTTCTAAATCATTTATATTGATATATCATTAAAAGCAATTAAAAGATGATATTTTTTATCTTTATTTTGATATATAATAATGTGTATAAATACAAAATTTTAACAAATAGGCTACAGTTTTATAAAATTATTTCTAAATAATCCTTATAATTGTACACATTTGATGAGAGTAAATAATTTGGACAATAATTATAAATGAATTCATTTTTATAGTATCCAGGTCACTAATATTTATAATAAAGTACAATACCTTTTATTTTTCCGTCAGTGACGTCATTTTTGTTGTTGTTCTTTGACGCGTTTCGGGACGTCTATCCCATCTTCAGAAAAGCCCTCTATATATAGAGGTTGTCAAAAGTTAATAAAACACATAAAAACACATAAAACAACACATTTAAAAAAGGAAGATGGGATAGACGTCCCGAAACGCGTCAAAGAACAACAACAAAAAAGAAGTCACTGACGAAAAAGTAAAAGTATTGTACTTTATTATAATAACTAGGGGCTCTGCCCCTGGACGCTTCGCTCGCAGTTGGAAAATTCGCTAAAGAATCTCGTTAATCTTTGGCTCGTTTGTACATGGTGACCGAGCACAAATCAGCTGTTTTATTTGGCAGATGACTCAAACTCATTAAACATTATCTCCATTAGATTAACATGGGAAATTTGATGGATTGTTTTTCGGAGCTCCTTCTCGGGTTAATAGCTGCTAAAGGGATGATTGGATCTTGAATCTGACAGAAAATCTCTACTTTGAAATTTAATTTTATACAACTTTTGTATCTGACATTTTTTGCTATCTCTTACCGTTTTCTTACTAAATGCGCTCAAAGTGAAAAAATTAAGAAATAGAAAAAATCTAAAAAATCGTTCCCGCCCAAAAGGTACTTGCAAAATTAAAAAATTGTAAAATTCTGGCAACTTAACCAGAAGTTTCTCGACGAGAGCTTTAATTCAAGTTTGAGGTCAAGGGGGGTACGATTACGGGAAGTGCCTAATAATTAATGTCAGTGAATCGGTGAAATCAAGAAGCTTTAAGGACTTTGGGCGGAGTCTCCCTTCTCGGATGAATAGTGGCTAAATGGATGATTTGATCTTGAATCTGATGGAAAATCTCTTCTTTGAAATTAAATTTTCTACAACTTTTGTATTTAACATTTTTTGCTGTCTCTTACCGCTTTCTTACTAAATACGCTCAAAGTGAGAAAATGAAGAAATTGAAAAAATCGAAAAAATCTTTCCCGCCCAAAAGGTACTTCCAAAATTTTAAAATGTTAAATTCTGGCAATTTTCCCAAAAGTTTCTCGTCGAGAGCTTTAATTCAAGTATAAGGTTGAGGGGGGTCCGATTACGGGAAGTGCCTAATAATTAATGTCAATGAATCAGTGTTACCGTCTAGCTTTATATAAGCTGATTATAAGCATTGTCTGTAATGTATTCAATAAATTCTGTATTTTTGTTTAAAGCAGTGCCAGGTGACTTGTGCGCCCCCCTGTGTACCTAACTAGTGGAACCGGCAATGTTTCGCTATTGCTTGATTTAATGTTAAGCGTACTTATCCCATTCCATTACTTTGATATAAGTAATCGAATTGTAAATGGTATGATTTTCTTTAAAATACTCATGAAAATAAACGGTTTGCTGATTTCCTACAGGGGAAACCAAAGATTACATATGTTTTCCCCGACAAACCGTTAAAAAGCTACATTTTATTTTGTCAATTTAGGACTGAATTTCTAGTTTTGAGATAGACCGACTTTCACGGCCCTCGCCTGTCTGTATCCGTAGAATGAATAATACATTGTGGGAAGGACAAAGTGCAAAAAGCGGAGAAGTAACAAGACACCATAAATTGTGTAAAACTGCAGTCTAGAGATAAGCACTCCCGCCCTCTCTCTCTCTCTCTTTCATGTCAGGGTTGATACCCCTTTAAGTACACAACCCGGCAAGAAACTATCAACATTTAGGTCAACAGTGAGTATTGGATCTGTTTATCATTTTTACATCACGTTATACTCAGCGAGAAAATGTTCAACTTTGCCGTTTGGCGAGATACAATCCCAGAAGAAATTGAATTCAAATTTTATTTGACAAATTCAATACAACTAGGTATAATACAGTTTTTAGGGTCTTGTTAGAGAATGTAGTGTTTATCTTATATTTTTCCGATATACTCTGTTCTGCAAAATGGAGTTCCATAATCAAAAATAATTCGACCACGCAGCTGAACCGCTGACGTGAGTTGAGCAAATTTCAAAAATTAGGTTTATAGGGTTTCAATTTGGTAACTAGGTCTATTCACGACGGTGCTGAATATCTGCAAAATGGTTCGCACGCCATTCCGCATATTGGGATTATCTTCAATACACAATGCATTGCTTCCTTCACACGCCAACCCCCGTAATAGGAGTATCTCCAATACACAATGCATTGAGTGTTTCGCACGCCAACCCCACGGTAGAATAAACTTCATGGCTTTGAACCGGGTACTTCTATAGTATTTTACGTTTTAAACTATTTTGGGCTATAACGTCGTGTAAACAAAATTTGCATAATAATATCCAAAAAACCCAAAAAACGTTTCATTCTATCCATTATTAGCGAATTTCCATAGGGAAAATGAGCTATTGCAGTATCCCTTATGGTAAGACCCAAGGTCGGGAGTAGCAAATGAGCACCGATCATGGTCCCAAGAACACGTTTTGGGGTGTCATTAAAAATTATATATATATATGTATATATGTGTTCGCACTCTAGCGGCCGCATTTCAAGTCCGATTTAGTTCAATTTTGGTACACATGTTGGTTGTCTACGACGCTCGGACGAGTTCGTTAGCCAAAAAAATCCAACTAACGGAAGTAACTATTTTTTTAGATTTTTCCTTCGAGAATTAATGTTTTTAGAGTTTTTGCTACAAATATAAATGCAGGATGTATTAATATGCAGCACATATTTTTTTACGCGACCTTATAGCTCTCTTAGTTGCCCCAAAATCGATCAAAACGTAAAACAACATAAAAGTACCCGATTCAAAGCCGTTCGGTGGATTTTACCGTGGGGTTGGCGTGCGAAGCACGCAATGCATTGTGTATTGAAGATACTCCCAATTTGCGGGATGGCGTGCAAAGCATTTTGCAGCTATTCAGCACCTATTTCCCAAATTGTTGGTTGAAACCTTAAAACATATAGGGCTATAAACTTAATTTTTGAACTTTGTTCAACTCACGTCAGCGGTTCAGCTGCGTGGTCGAATTATTGTATTTGTAGCCACATCCGATGGCTATTAATATAATATTATTATTTAATACTTGCCTTAGCAATCCTTTTATAAGTTTTATCTCTCGTTTACAGCTTTTTCATCT